>JAHBCN010011942.1:0-27894 GCA_019359885.1 Listronotus oregonensis
TCGTCATGTGATATCTAATTACTAATTAATTATTACTATGGTGTTTTTTTCTAAAAAACCGCTAAAACCATAAAAAAAAACATTAAGAGATAAGCGTATCTTTTCATTCTAAACTTGTATTAAAATAAGAATATTTCGTAAACAATTGAATATAGCGATATGATATGAATAAAAAATATCCAGAATTTTATGTAGAAAACAAAAACATAACAAAAAGTATAGGGAGTCACTGAAAAAAAATAACTTTGTCCTTGTACGGGCTTTTTGATACACCCTGTATACATAACGTTCTTCGCAGAATATAGAGAAAAACCCAAAAATTTTTTTTAAAACATTTTGTTCCAATTTAATTTTAAAAATTTTTATTAAATTTTTTTTATATATATATATATATATATATATATATATATATATATATATATATATATATATATATATATATATATATATATATATATATATATATATATATATATATATATATATATATATATATATATATATATATATATATATATAAATTTTTGGGAAAAAATTTTTAAAACTTATTCTGTTAATTGTTCTCCCCCCCTTGATTAAAAATTTTAAAATTTTGGGGAATATGTTAAAATTTTTTTTTTAAAAAGACCCTTTTAAAATATCTTTATGTTTCTATAATTCATTTTTTGTCGACATTTTATTAAAAATATTAGCGTAAGAATTTTAAAATAAATTACTTCTACTCCAAACCCAACAAAAAAATATATCCATCAAGATCCATACTACCAACATGTGAAAATGAGTATAAATTAACTTTACCTCACACATGTTTTTTGCATGTTTCGTAGTCTCTGGAATATTATGAATGGTAAAAGAGATATTTGGGTGGCGGATTTTGGAGGATTTCAACAGTATTGCGAAAACTACAGGCAAATTTGATGGCACATTCTCAAATTCGATTTTGGAAATAACTGCAACGGTGAAAAAAGATCTCGGCTAACATGATTCGTCTCGGTGGTACAGGGTTTTTTTGAAATTTTAACTATTTTAACACATCTTTAGATCTCGGTTATTAGTAAAGATAGAAAAGAAAAGTAAAATCCGTAGAATCCAGTGGCGTGCCTCATTTTTTTTATTGAGTACGGTTTTAAAGCTATAATGTAAAGTTGTTTTTTTAATGGTATATCCTATATGTTATTCTATCATTCGTTTAAAAAAAATCAAAACCTTTTAAATTCAAAACCCTTTTTTTTTTTTTTTAAAGAAAAGTTAATTGTAAAAAAAAATTTAAAAAAAAAGAATAAGAACCGAACATATTTTTTTTTTTTTCACCCTTGTATAAATTTTTTATGGTTTTATTATTTTTTTTAATATTTTTATTTTTAAACAATTCATAGGCCACTAGGTTTTTAACTAGCCTTTCAAAAGTATTAATGCTTGCTTGTCTTCTTTCTGGATACTTAGTCAAACACATCTATAAACCATTTGCACTTTTTTACCGCTTTTAATATAATATTCGAAATATAATATAAAGTTCTTGCAACTACTAACCAAAACTAGATTTAAGTTATAGTTTTCCTAGCTTGTTTAGTAGAAAGCAGAACTAACTGTTACTACGCAATGGCGGCTCTAATATTATCTTTTTTTTTTTTAAAAAAGAAACACGGAACACTTTAGTAAAAAAATAGTTTTGGGAATTTGTATATACAAAGGCACGGAAAAATTAAACTTTCAAAGGCAAATCCTCTTATTGTTTTTTATTGTGAATTTAATTAAATATTATCGTCAAATATCCAATTTCACAAAATAATCTTTTTTTTTTCTTAAAACCATAGTTGAAATATTTTACTTAATAATTTTCTCATGCAAATATTTGAAATGACTCTAATTTTAAGGAAAATACAAATATTTTTGCAAAATTACCACTAACTATAACTAACCACCAGCCCAGTTTAAATGGGTTGCTAAACTGCAACCTGACACAAACAACATAGACACAGTGATGCCACGATGGCCAGAAGATATTATCTCTCCTACTCGTGAAAAAAATCTACTGCATTCCATATTATCACGTGTTGTCTAAAGCAGGAGGAAATGTCTCCTACTGACAAAATCTACTGCATTCCATATTATCACGTGTTGTCTAACGCAGGAGGGAATGTCTCCTACTGACAAAATCTACTGCATTTTATATTATTACGTGTTGTCTAACGCAGAAGGGAATGTCTCCTACTGACAAAATCTACTGCATTTTATATTATCACGTCTAACGCAGGAGGGAATGTCTCCTACTGACAAAATCTACTGAATTTTATATTATCACGTGTTAATTGAGGAGGGGAAAGTCTCCCACGACAAAATCACCCTTCCATATTATCACGTGGTCTAACGCAGGAGAGAATGTCTCTACTGACAAAAAACTACTGCATTTTATATTATCACGTTTTCAAGAGGAGGGAATGTCTCCCATGACAAATCTACTGCCTTCCATATTATCACGTGTTGTCAAAGGAGGGAATGTCTCCCACTGACAAAATCTACTGCATTTCATATTATCACGTGTTGTCTAACGCAGGAGGGAATGTCTCCTACTAACAAAATCTACTTCATTCCATATTTTCACGTGTTGTCTAACGCAGGAGGGAATGTCGCCTACTGACAAAATCTACTGCATTTTATATTATCCCGTGTTGTCTAACGCAGGAGGGAATGTCTCCCACTAACAAAATCTACTGAATTTTATATTATCACGTGTTGTCTAACGTAGGGGGGAATGTCTCCTACTAACAAAATATACTGCATTCCATATTTTCACGTGTTGTCTAACGCAGGAGGGAATGTCTCCCACTGACAAAATCTACTGCATTCCATATTATCACGTGTTGTCTAACGCAGGAGGGAATGTCTCCTACTGCCAAAATCTACTGCATTTTATATTATCACGGAAAAACCCCCAGAATTCATGGGAAAAAGCTTAATAAGGGGTAAAAAAACGAAAAAAACTATCAGACAAAGTGGGAAAAACTTCGCATAAATAGGGTTGCAACAGAGAGTAAACCAAAACCCTAACACCCACCAAGTAGGCTCTTACAATACCCAATTCAAATGTGTACGAGGGGAAAAAAACCTCCATACATTCGAAAAAAATTAAACACGCCTTTTTGGGAAGAAAAAGGCCCACAAATTATCAACCAACCGTCTTCGGGTTTTACAGATTTAGAAGAAACAAGACTAATGGGAAGATTGTATAAAAGATAATGGGAGATTAGTCACAAAAAGCCCAAGAGGCTGTGCGGCCTCCGGAAGTGAATCAAGACCGCTCCCAGGGAAGAAGAAGAAGAACCCCTTTCTTACAAAAAAGTTTTCTACTTTTTGCCCACTGATAAGCTCTGTCTGTTTATAAATAGTTTTACAAGTTTCACTTCGTGGAATTAGTCGAAGTGCAACTTTTATGCATTCTTTTACAGCCCAATTGGACAGGCTCCGAACTTCTTACTTTGTTCCTTTCTTTATTTCCAATTTTAACAAAATAAGATTCTTTTAGAAACGGACCAATTATTAAGGTATCTCATTAAAAAAATTTTAATCATTTTTTAAAGTTTTCTAGCTATTTTTTCTTTAAGATTGGGAAAGTTTCATTGTGGCTCTTTTTAGTCTCGTTGGATGATCCTGTACAGCATTTAAATTGTATTTACCTGACTTAAGCATACTCCTGATTTAAGTTCGCAATTATACCTTTTTTTAAAAATTTTATTATTGAAATGTTTTCTTTAAAAGAGAGAGGGAGAGAGAGAGAGAGAAAATACTATTAAATTTTAAATAACGTAAGCAGAACCATATAAGATAATTAAAAATTCAAGGAATACCATTTAATAAATCCCTTAAGAGGTAATAAATAACCTCCAGGTTATTAGTCAAACACATAAAAGGGCCATTAAACATGGATCAAAAATACAGGATTCCATTTTTGTGTTGTTAAAAAATCATTTATCTAATAAAAATATTCAAAGAAGGGATGTTCGTTATCGGTATTTTTCCGGTTTTTACCCCTGGGAGTTGACCTGTATAATTCCTCTTCTCGCAGCGCACGTAAAACTTTACTAAAAGTAACAAATTAATATAGGAATTGCAAAACTGATTTTGCTTCCCCTAAAGTTTTAACTTAACCAAACTTTAAGAAATTTCTTTTTTATAAATTAACATAAAATTTACGATTCTCCAATGCCTAATCGTCAAGAACTAAATGATTCTTCCGCAATAAAATATGTTTACAAATATGAAGACACACCACAAAAATTATAAAACATAGCCGATAGCAATTTTCTTAGCCCACAATTTTTATTTCGGAGAAAAAAAAATTAGCTCAAAAATGTGGTAAAATTTATAAAAAAAACCTGCGTATATTTACGCTGTTCTGTCGTAAATAAATAAATAACTAAGGATGTAAAAGAGCAATTTAAGGATATTTAAGGAGATAGTAATGAGTGTTTGATTTATGACATAATTGCAATCATATTTGAACGAAATTATACCTCTTTATTAAACTATCGCTATAATGAATCAAACACTAACAGGTTTTTAATTTGTTTGGCAAAAATATTCTACGCAGGGCCAAATCTATTTATACGTACTATATCTTTGCCATTTATAATTGTTTTAATAAGACCGTATAATTTTTGCGCTCCGAAATACGTCATAGAAATTAGATGATTAAAAAAAAAACATTAGAAAAAACTTGAAGGTTCTGTTTCTCTCAATTGGTACCGTCGCGGACTCTTGACGTTTACCCAAGAGACTGAATAAAAAATCCAGTCGAAAATAAATATCAAAATATAATTGGTACCGTCAAAGGTAAAAATAATTTAGAAAAAATGTGTTTAAGTGGTTTAGTAGCCCGCATGCAGAGAATAAGAATACGAGGTACCACATACCACGTATCACGATAACACAGTGTCCCGAAGGAAGTTATAAGGTTAATAGAACGCCAGTACTGTAGAACAATTTTATCCACCCATGCAGGGCAAAAAAGATATTCAGGTATAAGGGAAAACTTCTTTTGGATCATGCGCAGCAAAGAGTATGATCAGGAGATCAAGTCCGGACTTCCATAAATCTTTGTAACCATGTATAAAAGTTGACGATTTTGGTGTAAATAGCAAAAACATTTTTTTACTGTTCTTGCGCCTCGCCAATTTTAATTTTTTTTTCTTGCAGTACAAGTATTTTTGGGGAGTTGATCACGAATCTGAGCTCATTTTTTTTTCGGCATTGTTTCGTTTTCGAGGTATCCATCATTATCATCAAATTTTAATTTTAAACTAACTGCGCTTTTACTGTTATTCTCTTTTTTTTTTCACAACATTGGTAATTTTGAAATAAAACTATTATAGAATAATTAAAATATTTAATAAAATCACATTTTATATACTTTAATGCCTTTAATTGTGTATTATTCTGCTTTAATTTTGATTCTATTTTACTGGTAGATATTTTTAAGCGTTTTGTATTTTTACTAAAAACCTAAGAAAATAAAGGAAAACACGACTATTTTTGATATATTTCAAATATTGTATGAGAGTTGGGATTTGGGTGTAATTGTCACTTATTCTTTTATAAAGGGCAAGATAATGGAAATGAAATTAATTTATGATCGATATTTCAAAAATAAAACGTTGTCAAAAAAACTTATTTTAGATCTGTGATCAGCGCCCCCGTATGCAAAAAAGTCTCGAAAACAAAGAGGGGCAGGATGAAAACTAAAAATTACCATAATTTTGATTGGTTGCTTGTATTTTAAAGTCATACAATATTTTACAAATTTATAATGTGTATATAAGTACAATACAATAATGTCACGTCATTCAGATAACGTAAACAAATTTTACAATAATTATCGAATTTTGTATCATAAGCATAATTTGACCTTTAATTTTTATTTTTCGAAAAGTGCGTTTACAAAAAAGTTGGGTTTTTTACGGTGGCAAATATCTTGTATGAAACAAAAGCATCAGGATCCAAATGCACCGTTCGGTTTTCTATGCAAGATAAGGATTAAACTGCCATCAAAGCTTATTTAACTTGTGTGGACGTTCGCAACTCCTAGAAAAGAAGCAGCCAAATCGTTTAAGAAAGAATATAGTAATTTTTTACTAAAAAATTAATAGGAAAAGATCCGATTTAAACCGCAGTAGGAGAAGCAAACTAACCACTTTAAGAGCACATTTAAAAGGACTAGTTTAAGAATAACAGCTATCAATAAAAACGTCGCGTTTTACGTCGACGTACCTATTGTGTTCAAACTATCAATCTATATGTAAGTTACTTGTCAAAAATCGTATAGTCTTTGGTTTAAAAAGTTATATTACCATGACACTCAACATGTCACAAAAAAACTAAAACAAAATATTGGGGTGTAATAATAAAACAGATCTTACTGGTTCCGGCCCTACTCCAAATTGCAATATGTTAACTTAAATTTATGGCACACACTAATTTTTTACAAAATTTCCTGGGATTTTGTTATAATGATTATTCATATAATTTATGTCAAAGTTATCACCAAGTCCTGTCTTTTAAAACCAATTATTACCGCGGTTAAAACCGAGAATTTTCTGCAGTTTGCCTAAATTCGATGTGCAAAAAACATTACGCTGATCCCGCTATCTCGCTTTGGAGCAGAGTAGAGGGGGTCAAAGCAAGCAAGGAGAAAGATTATGCAACACCCTGTGCACTATCCCAATTAAAATTACAATTAAACCAAATTTTCTTTCTAAAAGAAAAAAAAAAAACGACCTTTTTATATAGAAAACAGGAAAAAGCTTACTTTGGTACAGATTTTGTTTTTTAATGCTATATGCACCACTTTTCAAAAAAATTAGCACTGGGGTTTTCGTAAATTGAGGTAACTAGTGTATTTTGCTTTAAAAAAGATTAATTTTTAAATATAAGAATGTCAACAGAACGAATTAAATCATATTTTTCGGGGTTCCAAAAACAAATTTCTTAAAGTAAAATAAATTTGTATCGTATACTTATAAACGAAACTAAAAAATAAAACTAATTTACGCGAGAGTTATTTCTTGACTCACTGAAATAAATTCCTTCTGCAGCTCCAAATTCGGATTCTCACATGTGGACATGACTTTGGTAAATCTAAATTTTTTTTTGCAATTTTCATTGCATTTATATCCTAATAAATAAAAAGCAAGTAAGGTGAAGGTTTTATAAAATAATTTCCTTATTGTAGGTTGATAAACCTTCCTGTTTAATATTTCGCAACCTTTTTGGATTATTTAAGTAAATGTGTATTTAAATTTTAAATTTTACATAAATAGATATTAAAATAACATTCGCGATATTCTTTGCAATAATTAATTAAAAGAAAACAAAACAGTTTATTCAAGGTTTTTAATCAAAGCAAATTTTAAAAACATGTTTCATAGAGATCTTATCACGAAATAACAAATGTAAAAACGATCGAATTACGTACTAAAAGATATGCTTAAGTCAAACAACAATTTTTTCAAAAATTTTTATAAACACGTGTTCTCAAAGTCAGTATTTTTACAAAATCGATATAAACGAAATTACAAGTACGAGGAAAGCATTGGGAATTTTAAATTGTATTTGTAAGTACTTGCGTTACGACATAAAAAGCCAGGTTAGTGACAACATCTTGGACGTGATGACTCCCCAATTCTCATTTAATAAAACTTTCGAGGTAAAAATTCAGATCGAAGTGAGTGGCAACAATCCGATCTTCCCAACACGCTTGGAGACATCATTTGGTACACATACAGGGTGGGCCAATGAAAACGAAACAAGGCCGATTTCTCATATCTATGGATGGTAGAAAAAAAATCACTCGGACCCGTCGACTTTTATTTCGAGGGGGACACATTTTGCGCCTATTTTTAACCCTGTCACTTCAACCCCTAAGGGAGGTGAGCATTACTCCTAAATTCTTAAATGGAAATCACTCAATAAAATGCGGATACTTTTTACTTACGCTTTAAAATTATAAAAATATTGTCAGTGTCTTGTTTAGAATCTTATCAGTCCAAAGTTAGCAGTTATTTCTGCTATGGAATTCGATGCTTGTGTAAAAAATTATAAATAATGCAGTTAGTTTTTTATCTTTCTTTGGATCTTATTTACATTCAATTTATGTAAATTTAGTATCTCACAGGATTTTGTCTGTGATTATTTTGGCTTATAACTTTTTTCTTGTTCTAAATGGTTTACTCAAAGACGGAAAGAGTATCGATAATTGAACTTTATTATGAAAACAGTAGGTGCGCTAATAGTACAGCACAGTTATTTAATGAACTAAATCCAGACAAGCATGTCAACCGGAAATACGTTATTAAACTAGTAGCCTAATTAAGGGAATCAGGATCTGTGGCCAATCGAAAACGAATCGCTCCTAATCGAATAGTAGGAAAGTAAGCAATGCAAATTGCTGTTTTGCGCCCCATCAATATCGATCCTACGTTAAGTACCAGGCAATTACCTGCAGTTTCTTGCATATGCCGTACGAACATTAGAAAAATTTTAAAATCCCATAAATTCCACCCCTATAAAATCCATCTTGTGCAAGAATTAAATGAAGATGACTTTGAAAGACGTGTAGAATTTTGCGAGATAATTAGTCAACGGATAATAAATAACCCGAAATTGTTGTTTAACATTTTTTTCTCAGATGTGAGTTTTTTGTGAACGGGACTGTTAATCGTCATAAATGTCGGTATTGGTCGACGAAAACCCGCACTTATTCCATGAAGTTCATACTCAACATCCTGAGAAATTAAACGCATTTACAGAAATTGTTGAACATGATGACCGTTAAAATGCAAATGACTTGACACTTCAACAAGATGGGGCACCTCCCCTCTATGCTTTTGCTGTTCGTTAGTATTTGAATGAAACGTTTCCTGGCAGATGGATCGGACGAAGAGGACCAGTGAAGTGGCCTGCAAGGTCACCAGATTTAAGCCCGTTAGATTTTTTCCTGTGGGGTAACTTAAAGAGTAAAATTTATAAAAATCAACCAGAATCTCTAAATGATTTACGTCAACGGATCATTGATGAATGTCGAAACATTACACCTGAAATGCTTCAGAAAGTCCGAAACCGTTTTGAACAAAACCTGTATGACTGCATGGAAGCAGGAGGCTAACATTTTGAACACTTGTAAAATTAAAAAGTAAGTAAGTAAAATAGAAGGAAAGTTTTGAATGTAAATATTCTCGTTATTTAAAATCATCCCTTCTCCCCCCTTCGTAGGGTTACCCTTACCAAAAACTAAAAGCTGTGCTTAAAAAGAATGACGTTTTCCCAAAAAAAGTGGCCATTAAAAAATTTGATAAAACAATTATTTTTTCAATGTTGACTTGTTATTAAATTCAAAATTATTTTACCGAAAACTACTGCATCAAATTCAACAAACTAGGAAGCGTTGAAAAGAGGATTCGATTATCTTTAAAATGAGGTATCAGTCGACCCCCTTTTCCATTTAAGAATTTAGAAGTGAATCTCACCCCTCCTAGGAGATTGAAGTGACAGGGTTAAAAATAAGCGCAAAATGTGGCCCCCTTAAAATAAAAATCAACGGGTCCAAGCGATTTTTTTCTACTAACCATAGATATGAGAAATCGGCCATGTTGCATTTTCATTGGCCCACCCGTATAGATTCAAAACCGCGCAGTGAAATGGAGCTGGCGTGTACAGTAAAATGAGGAACTCACAATTCTCAATTCAACTAGAAACACGCAGTTTTTTATTTCATACGGCAATATATGCTTTGCTGCACTGTGCAAATGAAAACAACAAAAGGGCTTATAAAAATAAGCGGTGTTCGGGATCTATAAATACCGGCTAGATTCGCGAGTTCAAGACAGTCAATCGCGGCACTTAATTAAAGCCGCATCAATACCAGGATACCGGGAGACTCGCCGACACGGTGCTTCGACGCCCCCATCACCTAAATTGAAAACAACGCGAAAGTCCTAATTCTGAACATGTTTTTTTGTCCCCTGTATCTTAAAAATGGGGCCTTTTGGAACTATGTGCATAAACCATTTTTGTCTTATTTTTGGCCATGTTTTTTGAATCACCCTGTATACTCATGCTCGAACCATTTGTGGTATGCAATATATTTTATTTTTAAAAATATGCATTTTGAAGCAATAACAGCGCTTTAGATGTCGGGAGAAAATGGACAATAAGACTTTGATCTTATAGCCTCCAGATGTTCGAAAGGTTGAAGGGCTGTGTGAAAGGTGGCATTGTCAGGTTGCTGGTAAATAATGCGCTTTTGATTGCTTTTCCTAATTTGGTGTGACTTTTGAAAAACAAACTGTTGTATACTTATTAACGTTAAGACGGTTCTTTAATATTACAGTGATAACAGAAGCCTATATTTAAAATTGTACATTGTTCTATGAAATACTGTTTCCATGTCTGGGAAATGGCGTTTCCCACAATTCTTAGCATTTTTAATTTTATCTCAAGAAGAGCCATTGGCCCCAATTATCGAGCTTTAGGGGATCTGTTACTCTCTTATAGGTCATTCCACGCCTTCTGCTCCAAGACATTATCCAATATAATACCTTCCCTAGCCGCTCCCAATAAAGCAAAACGTAGTGTCACTCCAATGGAAAGGCCCCAAAGTTCCACACCACAAAGATAAAAATATAAAAATATATTTTTTCAAAAAACGTCTAGTCATCCATTGAGTTTAAATATCCATTTTAAATTTAAAAAAAAACTTATAAATAAACATTTACAAATCATTAAATATGTTAATATATGTATAGACCTCGACATTTTTATTTCCTGGAATAAAAGGAAAGAAACGTCAAAAAAAAACCGATGTTTATAAGGAACCAAATTTGCGAATAAATCCTTAAATGTCCTTGAACGGCTGAATAATGCACAAATGTATTAAAAAATATAAAAAGCAAATTTACTTGCCTATTGATTAAGAACTGTTAATCTGTTAATTTTAAAACCAGTTTATTAAAGAATTAACAAGAGGTTAATGAAATGTAGTTACATAAATTTAAAATCGGCAAATAAAATATAAATTACCTAAATGTTAAGTTTAAACCTTATAACCAATTTATTAGATTAACGGCCTATTGATAGACTTACTAGAACAATTTAAAAAATCTTACAATTTTATATATTTTTTATAGATATTATGAGTTGAAGAGTCATAAAGTAAAATCGCCAACCGTGTAGCACTGTAGAATATTTATTTATCAAATTGTAAAAAAATTGTTTTTAAAATCGTACTCCTCAAAACAATTTTAAAGTTTCTGCGAATAGCATAGAATTTTTTTTCGGCCACTATGTTTTCGGTGGAAACATAGGGGCAGATAAATCAGATGATAGCACAACATTGACAGTGGTGATAAAACTATTTTTTTAAATATAATTTATACAGGGTGTCCCAGAATATGTGGACAATCTCTAGGAATCCAATAGAAAACCTAAAAATATTATGACAAGTTCCCATAAACTTTTTTCTATGACCCTCCCTACGGAGATACAGGTACATAACGGACGACCCTAGAAATCGTTTTCGTTTAAATAACTTTTAAAATACTAGGCGTAATTTAATATTTTTTTAATATGATGGTTACTAGATAAGTCTTCTTAAAATGAACCCATTAAATCATATTTAGCTTATTAAGTTTGCCAGGGACGCACTAGCTCTGACACAATAATAGCAATTTTTTTAACATCCTGTATGATAAAAACTTTACAATATTATTTTTGGATAGCTTTAACCTTAAACTAAAAAAAGGTACTCCTAATTGACATTGAAAAAATCAACTGTTTACGAGAAATAAAATATCATGGTTGGTAGTTTTTTTTTTAAACATACAGGGTGTTTTCTAATTGTACGTCAATATTTAGAAAAGCAAATTATGGGTCCATTTTAAGAAGAAAATTTCATATGAACGTATGTCCTCAACGTCTTAACTTTTAAGATACAGGGTGGTAAAATTTTTAAAAATAAATTAATTATTATTAATATTTGTAATACTAATTTAGATATTTTAATGAAATTTGGCATAAATGTACTATGTATTAAGAAGCATTTTTTAGTGTACCACATTTTTTTTATTTCCACCAGTGGCGTTCGTACAGAATTTGACCTGCCTATTTTGGCAAATAAAAAAATGTGGTTCACTAAAAAAATGCTTTTGGATATATAGTAAATGTATGCCAAATTTCATTAAAATATCTAAAGCGGTATTACAGATATTAATAATAAATGATTTATTTTTAAAAATTTTACCACCCAGTATCTCAAAAGATAAGACGTTTAGGACATACGTTCATATGAAGTTTTGTTTTTAAAATGGACCCAAAGATTGCCTTTTTTAATATTGACGTACAATTAGAAAACACCCTGTATAATGTAAAAAAAAATTCCAAACATGATTTTTATTTCTCGTAAACAGTTGATTTTATCGATGTCAAACAAAAATACCTTTTTTTTAGTTTAAGGTTAAAGCTATTCAAAAATAATATTGTTGAGCCTTTATCATACAGGGTGTTAAAAAAATTGCTATTATTGTGTCAGAGCTAGTCCGTCCCTGGCAAACTAAATAAGACAAATATGATTTAATTGGTTAATGGGGTTCATTTTAAGAAAACTTATCTAGTATCCATCATATTAAAAAAATATTAAATAAATTACGCCCAGTATTTTAAAAGTTATTTAAACAAAAACGATTACCAGGGGCGTCCGTTATGTACCTGTATCTCCGTAGGGGAGGGTCATAGGAAAAAAGTTTATGGGAACTTGTCATTATATTTTTATTTCTGTATATTTTTTAATGCTATTGGCACAATCTTAATAATCCTTTAAAAATGTTATAGTTTTTATTACAATTTGAAAAATTAATATTCTTCAGTGCTTGACAGGCGATATTAATTTAATGCTTTTTCAACTCGGAATATCCATAAAAAGAACATATAAAATTGGCAGATATTCAAAAATCATCACTATTTCTATTGATGATCCGTTAACCTACAGGGTTGGGATTTACAATGGCAAGATTTAATTGCATATATTTAAATTTAAATAACCGATTATAAAGAAAGGAAATCTATAATAACCATGTCAGCAACAAAATTTTGTTGGGTTAAAGAAAAAACTATTGTCAGTCTGACAATAAACACTGTGTTTCTAGCTAAAATTTGGCTCGTTTTCTAGTAAAATAGACTTGTCGAATATCATTCAAGAAAAAAATTTCCAGGCAAACTCTTGTTTTATTCAAGTTTGTTGCTTTTAGGACAATTTTATTCGACATTTCTTACAAAACCACTTGTCTGTCGGCTCGTGGTTTTGTTGTAAAAGTCATTTACGAAATTGTCAAGCAACAAACTTTTACACAATCAAATTATTTTGCCGACAATTTTTTTCTCTTATGATAATTTATACAATAAAACTTTTAGCCCAGTAAATAAGCCGGAAAATGTGGAAAAGTTGATAACAAGCTCCGATTTAATTTTTTTTGTTTTCTACGTGTTCTGTAGACCCTCAGGAACATTCGTCACCACTAACATCTGTCTTGCAATGAAAAATGAAAAAATTAGGATAGTTTTCCCACCCACAAATAATCTCCACTAGTAAAACTGATAAAAAAAATAAAATTCAAAAATTTAGCTCGGAAATCACCTCTCGAGGGTTTTTGGGGTCGCTGATTACGAATCCGCGGTCAATAATCGTGTGAGAGTGGTTGCACCCTACCAAAACCACCCCTAGGATATACAGAAATAAGGAAATTTTGAAAATTTAAAATTTCAAAAATCGTGTGAGGGTAGTTGGACCCCATTAAAACCAACCCTAGGAGTGACAAAAAAGGAGAAATTCTGAAAATTCAAAATTTCACTTGGAGGTTTTTGGGGTCGCGAATCTAAAATAATGTAAGGGTGGTTGCAATCCATTAAAACCACCCCTAAGAGTGACAGAAATGAGAAGATTTTAATTTTAAAATTTCTCCATTTCTGTAACTCCTAGGGGTAATTTTATTGAGTTGCAACCACCCTTCTTCGATTTTGTACCGCCGATTCGTAATTAGCGACCCCGAAAACCTCGAAAGACGATTTCCGGGGTAAAATTTTGATTTTTAAAAATTTTCCCATCTCTGTAATTTCTAGGGGTGGTTTTATTAGGGTGCACTTGATTTTTGCGGTAAACGTAAATTCAGTCCCATTTGCATTTTTAAACGTAAATTCATTCCAGGCCCCCAAACGGAGCTACTCAAATTCAGTCCCGACCTTTAAACTCAGCTACGTAAATTCAGTCCCGTCCCGTAATAATTTAAAGCAAATGATTTAAATAAAGGATAACATTATAGTATACAGGGTAATTTAAATTTAACTTTTACCATTGGGATCTCGGGAATAAGAGATACGAAGATGGTAAAATTGAGGCAAAGTTGCTTAATTTAGTGAATAATAAAAATCTATTTTTAAATTTTATAAATTGTATTAAATGTATTAAATTTGTAATTTTACGCTCTATTCGATGTTGTAAAAGTCCAATATGGCGCCCATAAAAATAAGAAAAATTGATGATGGTCTCTGGAAGACGAAACGTCGGATATCAACTTTGACGATACTATCATGTAGCATAATGCATTTTTTTTATATCTTTGAGACTAGTCGGAATTTATAAAATTTAAAAACACAGTTTTATTATTTACTAAATTTGGCAAATTTGCCCCAATTTAACCATTTTCGTATCTCTTATGGTTCCCGAGATCCCAATACACAATGTAAATATTCTAAAACAAAAAGTAAAGATAATATGAAACAATCCTAATGATGGCCCAGGTACATCGGCCTGAGTTTACGTAGGCCCCTAAAATTATATCGGACTGAAATTACGTACCTATAAGGGTAATAAAAATAATTGGGACTGAGTTTACACCCACCCGATTTTTGACCACGGATTCGTAATGGGCTACCCCAAAAACCCCCGATAGAGGATTTTTCGAGGTAAAAGTTTGACTTTTTAAAATTTCCACATTTCTGTAATCCCTATGGGTGGTTTTGACGGGGTGCAACCACCCTCACACGATTTTTGATCACGGAAGTATTTAGGGTCGCTGACCCTGAAAACTTCCGAAAGACGATTTTCGAGGTGAAATTCTTGATAAAAAATTCTGCTTGTCAAAAAAATATGAGCTAAAATGAGAAAATAGATTTTTACTAAACAGGACGCCTTAAAAATGCAAAAACATAAACTCAAACAAGAGCAAACAGTACTTTTTTGGCCTTTTAACGTGAAATAATAAATAAAAAACTTGCTCCAAATTTACTTTTTAACCTGAATCCGAACTTACTAAAGGAAATTTAAATTTAGGAAAAATTAAAAAAAAACATCATTTCTGCAAATAGGCATTTTGCTACTTTTACTTGAATAATACCTTTATATTACTAAACATTTATTAAAACAAATACACAATAGAAAAAAATGTAAAAAGTCAAAAAAATGTAAGTGTAAAATGAGTACTTGCAAAAATTTAGTTTTTTTTTTATTTTTCGTAAATTCAAATTTTCTTTAGTAAGTTCGGAATCAGAATTAGAAATAAATTTAAAGCAAGTTTTTTATTTATCATTTTACGTTAAAAGGCCAAAAAACGACTGTTTGCTCTTATTTGAGAGGTTCTTGAGCCTTGTTATATAATTCAATAAAGAAAATAGTTTCTTGCTATTTTAGCAATGCATTTTTATTAATAACTACCATCCTGTCTATTAGTAGGTATATAAATTAAATTATAGAACGGAAGAAACAAGAAAAAAGGTTAATTAATATTCAATTATAATTATTATTATTTATTATTAACCATACTTTCCAAGGAACTCTAATAAGAGATAGTCATAGACATGTCATATAAATAAGAGTTATTTTCCGTAAATTATAAAGTCATTACTGGTAATTTCTGTGACCTACCTCGAACCTGCTGGAGTTTAATTTTATTTACATTACCTGAACTTGAGGTATGTTCCTGTATCTTACATTATCCTATAAAACATATATTTATATTTATTTCTAATAATAATTTATGCCAAATAATACTGGCATAAAAGAAATAACTTTCTAGTTTATTTTTTTAAATCTATTAATTACATAGGTAACAGAAAGAGTAACCGAAAAAACTGCCTGTTTTTTCACCATTCACAGAAAGGTAAGGAAAAGACATACAGATATGTATTATATACTATATAAATTTTCAAAAATCACTCCTATCTAGGGGTGTCAAATCTAAAGAATTGCGAAAATAGTAGTGGTATTAAAAGTTATTCTCACAGCGATTTTTGTTGTGAATGGACTTTGGAAAAATAAAATAATACATCTCTATTCCTGAAAAGGTAGTTAACCAAGCCCCATGGACTATGTGGAGGTGCAATCATCTCGTAAAATATATAAAATTATATGCAACTTTAAAAATCGCAAAAAAAAAGGTTTTTTAAGAAATATCTAATAAGAAATAAAAGTATATGATAATCTACCACCCCTACCTAAGGGTGAAACCACCCTTATTAATGGCAAAAATTGAATAAAATGCTAGCTTTTTCAAAAAAAGTCTTAGCTTTGTATTTTTTTGATTCAAGTATATAAAGCAGGTGTACGTAGATTTTCGATGTGATTTTTAACCAAAACCACCCCTGCAAGGGGGTATATTTATCCCCTAAAATGTGGAAAATCATATACAACTTAAAATTATAAAGAAAATATTTAGATGTTTTAGGATATCTCAAATATGATACTAACATAAAACCAACGTTCAGAGTAAGTTTCGATCCAAAGCCACCCTTATTATGAGGAAAATTAAATAAAATGTTAGATTATGCAAAAAGCGTTTTGGCTTCATATTTTTTGAGTTCATTTTTTATCAAAGCTACTCCTGCAAGGGGGTTAATTCATTCCCTTAAATATATAGAATCATATGCAACTTTAGAAATCGGAAAAATAGATTCATATGTTTCAATACATGTCTAATACATGTCTAAATATATAAGTACTTTATGGAGTAAGTTTTGTTAATATTATATTTGAGATATCGTAAAACATGTAAATATTTTTTACAACTTTAAAATTTGTATATGATTTTCTACATTTTAGGGTATAAATATACCCTCCTGTAGGGGTGGTTTGGTTAAAAGTGAACTTGAAAATACACTTGGATAAAAAAAAATTCTGAATAAGCTAACGCTTTATTTAATTTTCCTGATAATGCGAATGTGTTTACCCTTAATTTTAGGGGTGGTTTATTATTATTGAGATATCCTAAAACATCTAAATATTTTTTTTATAATTTTAAGTATATGATTTTCTACATTTTGGGGGATAAATATACCCCCTTACAAGGGTGGTTTTGAATAAAAGTCAAGTTTTGAAAAAGCAAGCATTTCATTCAATTTTTCCGATTGATAAGGGTGGTTTCATCCTTAGAAAAGGGTGGTTAAGTATCATATACATTTATTTCTTATTAGACATGTCTTGATAAATCTGATTTTGTTTTGCAATTTTCAAAGTTGCATATGATTTTATATATTTTAGGGGATGATTGCACCTCCACATAGTCCTTGGGGGTTGGTTTACAACCTTCTTAGGAATGAAGACGTATTATTTCATTTTTCTAAGATCAATTCGAAACCAAAATCGCAGTTTGAATAACTTTTAATACCACTGTTATTTTCGCAATTCTTCAGATTTGGCGACTTTCCAATCCTTAAACAGGGGTGATTTTTAAAAATTTGCAAAAAACGAAAAGCAATGCTTATCCTATTTTTTTACGACGAGTAATTTGGTATACAATACATATCTGTTTGTCTTTTTCTCACGTCTCTGTGAATTGTGAAAAAACAGGCAGTTTTTGAGCTATTTTAGCGGTCACTCTTTTCTTGTTACCTAAAATTTACTAACAAACCACCAGTGTTATCTTTTAAAAAGTGGTGCATAGAAAATAAAAAAAAAACAATATCTGTACAAAAGTTAGCTTTTTCGTGTTTTTTTTTATGCGGAAAAAGCTATAAACATAGCAATTTTGTCTTTAAGAGTAAATAAGTTTGCTTTAAATGTAATTTTTATTGCGATATTGTCAATAGAACTTTTGAAAAAAATTAAAAAACAAAAAAAAATACCTTTTTGTAAACTTGGATTGGACCATTTTTCGCAAAGGACAGTCATAAAAACCGCTAAAATTGAAAAATTTAGAACTTGGGCCCTATTTTAGTTGGAAAGCTGATCTCTCGGGAAATTATTGTTTATAATATATTTGTTAGCAGACGTTAAATATACATATCAAAATTATCTAGGAAACAAGAATGGAATTTGTGATACTTTTTAAAGTGATTTATTTTCATTTCTCGTTTTTTTTAAAAAATTAAAACATAATAAATCCTTTTTGTAAACTTGTTGGACCATTTTTCGCAAAGGACAGCATAAAACGTAAAATTGAAAGAATTTAAAATTGGCCCTATTTTATTAAAGTATTCTAGGAAATATGTTTATATTATTTTTTCAGACAATTAAATTTTTTTGCAGTGATATTTTGAACGACTCAGCGGTATAAAATGTGATTGTTCGATTCAAATTTTGCAAACCGATTGATAAACTTTAAATTTTATTCTACAACTGTGTGCCGATTTCCATATAAAGATGGTGGATAAAATTCGGCCCTTTTTTGCCCATCAAACTCGTGAAAATTGCAAGTTTTAATTTGCCCTATTTTATTATATTCATAATAAGTCTAAGTATCTTTATTTATATCTACAATGAATTGGTAAAAAATCAGAATAAAAGGTACCAAAAAAACCTTCAAACTTGCTATTTTTATTGAATTTTTGCCATTTTACACGTTTTTAAATCTTTTATTTTTTTATCTTTAATATTACACTTAATAAGGTTATAAACTAGCATTTATGTATATTGGTGCGTTAAGCGCATCATGAATTTTTTAAAAGTAAAAGATCAAAAAACGCAGGTTTTTTTTGGTGCTTGCCACTCTGATTTTTTTTACCAATTTATTGTAGATGTGAATAAAGATACTTGGACTTATTATAAAGATAATAAAATGACCCAAATTAAAACAATGAATTTTCACGAATATGATGGAAAAAAAGACCGAATTTTACCCACCTACTTTGGTGAAAAGTGTGAAAAACGACACCGAACATTTTACAGAACTAGGGAAAATGTACAGCACCAAGAGTTCGCATTTCTACATCGAATTTAGGCGAACTACCAAAAATTCTGCGGTATTAACCGCGGTAGTAATTGATGTTAAGTGACAGGACTGGGTTACAACATTGACATAAATTATACAGTGTGATCAGCCAAATGAAATAAATTCGATAATAAATAAATGGGAGCATGTTCGAAAAAATACTCGGACACGTCAATTGTTATTTTTGTACATTTTAAACTAACATTAAAAAAAAACAAAATTATTATTAAAAAAAGATAATTATTATAATTACAGAAATTCGCTACAACACACTCAAAAAGTAATAAGTACTACTGTTTATCTTGAAAATGTAAAAAAAATATATGTCAATGTAGGAGATGTTCATAGTGATTGCCGTGAAGGTCTTGGTAACATGCTAATCTTAAATACAAATTTCTTCTAACGTTACTCAATATTTCAGGCGTGACCGATCTAATCGCAAGCGATATTCGCTTTCTAAAGTCAGTTAAGTTGAAGGGTTTAGTTTTATATACAACACTTTGACATATCCTTATAAGAAAAAGTCTAATGACGTCAGATCAGGCGATCATGCTGGCCATTCTATTGATTCTCGCCTGCACATCCACCGATTTGGAAGTTGTGGGTTTTCTGAATCGGGATATAAGTTTGTCAGAGTTGGCACGACATTACTGTGGAGCAGTACTAAATAATCATCGCCATCTAAATTGCCATCAATAAAAAGGGGACCTAAAATATTATCTCCAACAATTCCTGCCCCAACATTAACCTTTTCAGGGTATTGCGTATGTTCTTCTCTAATCTAGTGAGGATTTTCCCTAGACCAATAACGGCAATTTTGACTATTAGCATGACCGTGAAGTGTAAAGGTACACTCATCCGAAAACAAAACATGTTCTAATTGGATCACATTGTTAACTAACATTTCCATTATTTGTTCACAAAATTACGTTCTCCTATTCAAATCGTCTTCCATGAGCTCCTGAGTTGGTATCATTTTATAGGGATGCATTTCATTTACTTTTAATATTTGAATAATCGATAAATGGATAATATTGAACATTGGGGCTACTTGTCGACTAGAAGCTAGTGGGTTTTCCTCAACTTAAGCATAATATACAATTTGGTATCATTACTTATTTTATTGACAACTGCTTTTTTATCTGCCTTACATGTCCAAGCTCGCGAAACTGCGTTTTTATTTTACTAATAATTGTACCTTGGGATATAGGTGACAAATTTGGAAATTTTTCATGAAATAAGAGAACAACTTCCGTTTGTGTCTGTGTATTATCTCCATAGCCAATCATCTGCAAAATTGTTATTTTGTGCATTTCTGTTAAATAAACCATTTTTTCTGATATGCAATTAAAGAAATTCAGACGACTAACACTGACACCTACTGTCATGCAGACAGACAACAATTTGTTAAGGCCAGTCGTTTTAAACAAAAGTAAATAAAGTTATTTATAGCTTTTTTTTCTATTTTTTTATCAGTAAAAAGAAACGCTAAAATTGTTTTTGCTTACTTTCTCATGATCAAAACCTAAATGGGAAATAACTATTGAGTGTGTTTAGCAAATTTCTGTAAATGTAATTGTAGTTGTATTTTTTTTATGTAAATGTTTGCAATAAATCTAAAAACGCTTAATATTTTCGAAACAGTTGAAGATAAGTATATGACACTGTACATGAAATTGTCTAGAGTTTTCTGACAAAGCCAAAAATTGATTTATATACGAAGTGTTGTATTTGACATAAGAAAGTTCGTATAGGCTACTATTACATGACACACCCTGTATAAACAGTTTTTATTTAAAAAAATGCGCAACTTAAAATAACAATTGACGTGTCCGAGCATTTTTTCGAACATGCTCCCATTTATTTATTATCGAATTTATTTCATTTGGCTGATCCACACTGTATGAATATGGACGTTATTTCCAAAGTCAACTCTACCGGCCCAAATCAGTGGTAAATATCAATTTATTTTGGTTATAATTGGTTCAACGCCTAAATTTGATTCTAGTCTACATTTCTAATTTAATCCTATACTATATATATCCATACTTAAAAGGACGGTACAAGACTGTACTGGTGGGTTGCTATTTTTGATGTCACAACTTATGTCATTTTTAAATAAATACAGATTTATTTACAATGGAAAGTTGGTAGATGGTTTCTCGTCGAATAAAAATTAAACTTGGCTTTGTTTTTTACATCCTTATCTTGTAATTAACGAAACATTAAAATAAAGGAAGCAAAACTGGTTCGCACATGGCGTCGACGCATCAAAATAAAAACAGCTAAATCTGTTTACATTTATAATGGAACACCCAACACGAGAAGCTGCCTTAATATTTGCGATTTTATTAAAATTAAATAATCATATTTTTTCATTAATGGATCTTTTTATATTTTGTTTACATTTGGCACTGATTTTTAATGTTTCTAATTGGTTTTTGAACTGTATATTTATACTTCAATGTTATTTGTTTATCGGGTGTCTTAAATAAATAAGTAAGCAGATGCTGTTATCTAAAAGCGTTACATAAATGTCATTTTACATAAGTGATATTGAAAAAATCTCTTTGTTTATCTTGCAACAGTTCACGAAGGCTCAAAGCTTAAGTATCAATGTGCCGTGGCTGTCTTGGGTGATGTGTAAGAGGTAGTTTATTAATACTGGATTTAAAGATATTTAGGTTTGGAGAAGAAGGAAAAACCTCGGCAAGTAGCAGGTTTCATCCGTAAACTAACAAAAGTCATAGAGGTCCCCTACAGCCTACAGCTCGTCGGTGGGCAAGAGAAGAAGGCTTTCTTATAAAAGTGGAGTCACTAATAGGGCCAGCGACTCTTTTGGTAATTTTTTACTTATCGGGCCCACGACCGATTTTACTTAATTTTTTTATTCGGGGTTTTTTTATTACGCTGATTATGAACCTACAGTAAAATTTTGTCAAAAACTTTTAGTTTTTAAGTTATAACGCACCACTTGGACCTAATCTTAAAACTGCACAAAATTTCCTAATATTTTGCCTTCTTAAGATTATTTACACCAAAACTGGAACATTTTATGGTAAAGCATTTATTATTTTTTAGGATACATTTATTTTTACGTTTCTTTAGTCGTTATTTTTAACAAAAAACACCATAAAATAAAATATTTTTACTTTTAAAAAGTCAACAAAATTATCTTGGGATTTTAATGCAACTTAGGAAACAATTGGAAAGCACCTACTTTTTAAATTTGAATTGTGTAAAAATGGAATGTTTATAAACTATCTGTATTATTCAGTTTTTGGTAAATATTCTAAACAGACTATTAAAAATTCGGCATAATGTACTGGACTTACCCTTGTTTAAGCCTATTTTGGCTAATATGTTTGCCTCTTCCTGTCATGCGTGGCCTTAGTATCCCGGAGCCACAGTCAGCTTATTGTTTCATCCATTTAGGATGGATATATAGTCCTTAATATAGAATTATTTGTTTATCATTTTACCAAAAGATGCTAAACTGCTTTCTACGATTATATTCCTTGAGATAACTGACGGGGAGTCAAAAATGTCTTTTATTTTTCCATGGATATTGCCAAATCCCCTGTTTTCTTATCTGGGATTTTTAAAGAATGCCTTCAATTTAGATATATATTTTTTATTACACTCAGCAGACACTTAAATATCGTTTTAACAGTTCCATACCCATGGCAAAGCAGAACATGTTAATCTCGTTTTAATACGAACAGTTTACCGACGAATAAAATCTTCTGACTTTTATTATATCGTATATTTAGTGTAACTTCTTACAGTTTTGCATTGTTGCGATCGCTTAAAGTGAAATTATGTTAAAAAGAAGAAAAATTATTAAGGTATCATTGTCTTAGTACAGTTTTATTTATTTTTATGGAAGCCCGCAAGGGCCTGTATACAATGTTAATACTAGGTACCGCAGGTGCTGGATTTTTACCCCTATTTTCTAAATCCGTTAACGTTGTCCAAGTAGCGAAACATGCAAATATGGCATTTTATCTCACCTTTGAGATAATGTGGTAGTGTTGCCACAGACGTTATGCAAATAACTACTACCTCGGAACTACCCCCCATAAATATGTAGGTAATGTGGATTGCAAATCACACCCAACAACACACGGTGTTTTTTGACAGTCACCCATAAGTTACGTTCCACTTTAGGAATGCACCAGGAGTCCTGGAGAAATACGGTTTTCTGTTGAAAGGCACTGTTCCGGTTATGCTTTAAGGTGTCATTTTGTAATAAGTCACCTCTGGTATTTATTAAAGGCAATATAACGGCGCAAAGCTATAAAATTGAACCATATTTTTAACCAAATTTCCAAAAGTTTAAAAAATCTATTTTTTAACCGTTCACACGACGCTAGAGTATTTATGGCAGTTCTTCCAATCCTTCACTCATCGAACATTTATATCATGAAACAAAAATTTACCTATATACCATATTCGTTACAAAAGCTCTTTAAAACTGGGTAAAGTTAGCTTATTAACTACATCTTAATTTTCATTTCAGCTTTTAATTATGAGAGTCTTTTGCTTTTGAGACCAAAGCAATCTCTCAGAAAACAAACGTTGTTAAATATACGAGGTAACAATTACGTTTGTGCCGAAACTCTTTGGAAAAATGTATGTAACAAGAATTAAGACATACTGCTTATCAGAAAATACCGAAATATTTGTTTTAAAAAAAGGTTAAAAAATTCGAAAAGAGAACGCACTTTTTTCTATTTCATTCGCTCATAACTTTATTAGTAATGGTCGTAGAGAGAAGTTGCAGTTAAAGAAAAATTTCGTAATTAAATTTCCTACAAAATAAAAATGGGCCAGAATTTGGCGAATAGGGCCAATACAAACTTTTTGCACCTTTTGCAAAAAAATATGTTTTTTTATTTATTAATACAATAATTTTTTTAAAAAAGTTTTGTTTTATCAATGAAGGAAAATATTGCTCTAAAATTATTTAAAAGGTAAATAGGTTTAAAAAAAATCAAGACAATAATTTCACATAAACGACTTCCAAAAAATTAATATTTGCTATTGTGTCTAGATTGTATCTTGACAAATAATCGACCTATCGGCAATTTTGACATACCAGAAGAAGCGTCCATTTAAGTACTTTTAAACTTTATTTTCAGTAAAATTTTTCATTAAAAAGTCGATATTCAATTTAAGTACTTCTAGGCCAAACAATTATTTATCACGTCAAGCAGTTGGTGGGGGCGCCCAAATAATCCGATTATATTATAATATTTAAAAAAAAAATTGTCCTTTCTTATAGAAAACATACCTTAATTTTTGTTACACAACAAAAAAATGTCTAGTCGTAGCAAAAACAGTACATCCTACCAGATAAAGCTTGGCCTAAATATCGATATGTATAGAAAATAATTTGTTTCTGTCTTCTATTTTCCTTGTCACTGAGTATTTAAAGTTGTGGAATTTATTAAATACCTACTTTTGTCGTATTTCTTGAAAAACCTCGTTATAAAATTTCTTTTTGGGTGGTCTAAGCTCGCAGTCCGTCATAACTTTGCAAATTGTATATAAATTGATCGATTTGTGATAATGTTTACACAATATTAGTTTTTATATTGGGGTTATGTAAATTCTTCTTAACTTGGGTATTAACAAAATTTTAAACATTGTATTACTTTTACTTAATAAAAAAAGGCCTGGATAAAAGCTAATAAAGAAATATAAAACATTTCTGGATTTCTACTGGTTTTTTTAATATTGACAGCTATTTTGTCCATCGCTGTATCTCCCCTAGAATTTTCAAATGAACTTAACAAAATATTCTTAGTAAAAAAATAATAATATATTTTATAATACATACAAGAAAAGGTTTCTAGTTGTCCGCCTCCAATTTTAACTATTTTTTTTTATCGGTGGAAAAACATTTTTACGAGGTAAAATCAACCCCATTTTTACCCCCTTAGAGGGTCAATTGTAGGTTTTACATGCTTGTAGTCGATATTTTTGCATCATTTTTTATGTAGATTATGACCCACTCGGCCATTTGCAAAAATATCAACTTTGGGGGTTGATTTCACCCCCTAAAAAAAGTTAAATATTAAATATTTATGGAGATATTGTTAAAAACGTCAGCGTCCGATTACCGTCACCAATCAGGTCGTCGGAGCGTAAAGAATCTTTAAACGTGATTATCTCGAAATTGTCTTTTTAAAAACTGCTCGTGCGGTAACTTAAAAAGTTATTGACTATTTAGGCTAAAATTTTTAGGGATTTATCTTTATAGTACTGTCGAAAAGATGTACCTAAAAGTTTAATATCGGGTTAATAAATATTTTTTCGGGGTCAAAACTGTTTAAAAAATGGTTAAAAGTTTGGACTTTCGATTAAACAACCGATATAAATTTTAATTATGAACTTTTTCATTATTTTATATTTATATCCTTCCTAACATATTAGTAGTCGAGCATAAAAACTTGTTTAATTTCAAATAAATTGAGGAATTTTGACACCGGGTTTTTGATGCCTCGGAGCAGATGTTTAAAGAAATATTCTGCAGGACCGCCATTTTGTAAAAAAAATCACATTTTTTTAAAATAACAAAA
This sequence comes from Listronotus oregonensis, assembly GCA_019359885.1. Lineage (NCBI taxonomy): Eukaryota > Metazoa > Arthropoda > Insecta > Coleoptera > Curculionidae > Listronotus > Listronotus oregonensis. The sequence continues at coordinate 25,829 of JAHBCN010011942.1, forward strand.
ATATGGTAAAATTAATAAATAATTCAATTATTCTCTCACTTAAAAAAAAATAATAAAATTGATTAATTTTACCCTGCCAAAAGGTATTTCTCCCTCCCCCCTCCCCCTTAAACGCGCAAGTATCAACTTTGCACGGTTTTATGTCAGTACAAAAACGACGAAATTAAAACGCGTCTAGGGTTGCTACATTTTATCGGGATCAAAATGACCGTTCGGAAACGGTTCACGAACAAACCCGCCGCACAGTTGTGATTCGGCACCTAGTGTTGTTGCTCCCGAACGTCAAGAATAAATTGTGGAACAATGATGTTCTTCAGAAGAAAAATCGTACCGCAGAAGTGCAAACAAACCATGTTTTCAACTTTCGGGATCATAGGGGAACTCACCCTGCTATTTATTGATATCGTAATTGTTATTTTCCTAACAAGTGCGGAAAGTTACTTTCCGCAAGTGTTAGGAACAATATTTTTGCTACAAGCCAGAGAAAAAACCCACATAATTTTAAAGATTTATGATTAAATTATTATTTATTAACGAAAAAATTTATACACCAATTATTATTATTAACATTTATAGTAAAAGTGCAATTGGTTGCGTTTTGCAAATTTATTGCTGACGCGAGTTGCTTTTCTGTAGAACACGTAGACGGCGGCGGCGTTGGGTTCTTGATAAGCCAATCTTTTGCAACTATGGAAGTAGTTTCTTGAACCAAGAGGTTTAGTACATTGGAAGATGGCATTGACGGTTGTTTCTGGATAGTGGAAGGTGTTTCGGTAAAATTAAATATTTTGTTTGAAATATCCTTTCTAAAATTTGCTGAATTCTCGAGGTATTATTCTGAGACTGATGTAGACTTCCAGCCATCAAGACGTTTAATGTTGAATACTTGTTCTCCGCAGTTTGCGAGAAATGTTGCAGAGGACCAGCGAAAGCTATGCCCAGTATACAATTCCAGGCTAGGAAGTTTCAGATAGGCCGCTATTTCCGATGGCATTTTTCCGAAGGTTTTAATGCCGATACATTGTACTGTACACACTTGGTGTTTATAGTTCGCTTTCTTAAACTGGCATACTTTTTATATAGGTTCAAAAATTTTTCATTTTCTGCATCTCCAGAAATGACAAAGCTTCTAGAGCTGTGATTTTTTGGGTCTGAGAGTGTATCAATACTAAATTTACTTAGTCTTTAATATGGTCCAGACATATTTTTGTTAAATCTCTAAGACAAGCGCCCGCTAAGCCAAAAATCGTAGCCACTTTTATATGTAAATAAGTATCATCTGGCGCTTTATCTATGAATTTCGATAGTTCTTTTTTTAAAAAGACATTAGCCTTTTTGGCTCGCTTTGTTTTTTAAGGTAAGCCGTCACTTTGAAAAACTTGCCTAAATCTGTCTTCTTTCGTAACTTAATGATACATTTTAGCATAGAGTATCTAGACCATAATGTATTGGGTTTACATGTTTTTGATAAAAAAGTAATATAGGCCAGAAAAATATCTTCTTTAAAACACTTCACACCCATACTTTGACACTAGCTCTTAAACATAACAATTTTTTTTCATACCTGTCACGAGATTTCATGGGCAGAAGATCTATACTTGCTATTTCTGCTGCTTCGATAATCGATGCTGGTAAATCTTCGTCAGAATCCATTAAAAATATTTCTCCAATTTGGTTGAAAAATGCATGACAGAAAATTTTTGATAGATGCATAAACAATTAGTTGGTTGCTATGGATTTTTTGATAATTTATATGGAGGTATTAAAAATATGTACTCACATTTGGTAAATTAGGATTATTTTATTTTACTTAATAAATGTTATAAATAGACTGCAAAATTACAAGCAAAATTCAGTTTCTTCAAATATATAACTATTATGAGCAAAATTATGCATTATTTTATAATTAGATACTAATTTATGTTCCAAAAACCAAAAGATTTTACTTTTCCGCACTAGTGCGAAAAAGTTCTATATTCCGCACGGAGAAAACAGTTATTCCTACATCGTTTCTTTTCAATTTTGAATACCTCAATGTGCCCATGAAAAGTTATTTAGGACTTTTT
>JAHBCN010011943.1:0-27882 GCA_019359885.1 Listronotus oregonensis
TGTCGATCATTAAAATATTATTATTGTTTTTTTTAAATATTTTTTGGTCGAAAAAAACATTGTACATTCATGCCCGAAAAACAAGTGTTTTGCAGGTCTCGCAAAGCTTCCAGGAGTTGCCAAAATTACAGCTTGCCCACAAACCGCTTGACCGACCTGCAAAAAAAATTACTTACCAGTCTTTAAAGACTAATGGGAATATATTATATATTTTTCAAAAAGTAAGGTATAAAGAAAACCAAATTTTAATCTATAATTTCTTTAATTTATATGATTAGGGAATGAGAGGTACCTCACCAAACTAAACCGGTCTTATTACCCCAAATATTTATCTTAAGAAAACATTAATGCTGGATTTTCAGCCCTTAGGGGCTTAAAAACCTTAAGTTCAAAATTTTGATTTTTTGGTCAGTTTATCATATACCTTACATACATAAAAAATGTAATAGAAATTAGGTGGAATATACTTACTTTACATCCATATTTCCCTTTAATATCAGAGAAAAACCCAAAAACACAAATTTTTTCTTAAAATAAAGTAAGGAATTAAAAAATCTTTCTTTCTAAACCTGGCGTCGTTGTAAAAAAATGTACCAATTCTGTGCGGTACTTTTTAAGCAAACGAGGTTGATATGTTAACTGTGTTTAAAATTTCCACGAGGAAATATAGTAGACGCAGTAAACGTAACGATTCTGCATTAAATAATATCATTATTATAACGTTACAACAATAACATTTTATGTTTTAACTTTAATCTTTGATACGTATATTAACACAGTACGAACTTGTATTTAAAAGACCATTCTATACATGGTAACTTTTAACGTTAATAAAAAAAATTACAAAAAAATTACGTCCGTAAGATGTTTTTCTATCCCCGTATTAAACATATTTACAAGGGTATGTTACAAAACAAAAAATTATCAGTAACAATTAAAAGAAAATGAAACAGGCATGAAAAAAATAACGTTTAGAATTAAACGTTATCACAGTTCCCTTGGTAAGTTACAAAACATGCTCAAGATGTTCTTTGCGGGGTGGGAAGAAACTTAAAATTGGTAGACGTGAAACAAAAAAAAAAATGTTAAATCATAATAAAGGGTTTATTGATTTTAAATAATTTATTTTATTAATTGCGTCGTTATTGGCGAGACAAGAATAAGTCTGTTTTGAAACTGATCTGGTTTTATCTATTCCTGAAAAAATTCCATCTTTGGCCCCAATATTTGCAGGTGGATTTTTTATTTTAAATTTTTAAAAAACCACAGAGTCCACCAATTTCAAGTTTCTTGGTACAGTTAGATAGAAAATTATACGCCGTTTGCAATGGTAGGTTACACTATAGGGGTTGCCATTGTTGACTTATTAAAGTGATGTTAGCTGAAGGTAAATATAAAATATGAAATTATATTTTACACTGTATATCCAAACCAGAGTGTTTTTGTTTTACTTGTTTTTTTTTAGAAAGATGTTTAAGGTAGTTTGTTTTAAAATAAAAGCACTGTATGATAAATATCAATAAAAATACCACATTGCATGTGCTTATTTTTTATTGTGGGACACAATTATGGACTACAGTTAACAGAAACTTAAATACTATAATGTTACAACCTGTGCTATTAGATTTATTGATTTATTTATACCGTGTAAGTCTGAACCTTCGAAGTAAAGGGTTAAATTTATATATATATATATATATATATATATATATATATATATATATATATATATATATATATATATATATATATATATATATATATATATATATATAATACATTTAATGCTGGGATTTAAAGGTATACATGCAGGGTAACTTGTAAAAAAGTTACGACGTCTGATTCAGCAAAAGTGACGTAAATTTAAGAACAAAACGGCCCAAGATTTCCTGAATATGTGTGGCTGACATTACATGATTTGTCTTTATATTTCCGGTAACACTAACACCATATCTTTTCTTAATATGAAAAAAAAACTTAGATAGGGACAACCCAGTAGTTTTACTTAATTTATGGCCGGTTGCACCAACAATTTGAAGGAACCCTTAGCGTTAGGTATTCTTTAAATCTCCAATAAAGCCAATCACATTGCTTGTTTGGCCATTTTAGGGATTACCTTGTGCTAAGGGTTCCTTAAAATTGTTGGTGCAACCGGCTATTAATAAAATAAAACATGAATGAATTTGATTTTAAAACTTTCACCTATATTTACAACGTAAGACATATGTTTGGCTAATACTGCAGCTTCTGCAGATCAGTAATTTTAACCAATATTTAAAAATACACATTAAGAAAGTTTACATTTTTTTTGGAGTGCCTAAACATCGTCAAGAATATTGAGATATTTATCATATCTCCAACATTTATTTTTGTATTTATTTATTAAAAATGTTTAATAATAATAAAGTTGACCATTTACTGTGTGTTTTTAATTTTATTAACTTTTTAGAATTCCAAAATACGCAGTTTTGCCTTTTTTTTTTTCTTTGTGACAACTCACGAAGGATTTGCATATACATATATACTATATATATTAGACATATACATATACATATATACTCCTAAGTCCAGAGTACGTGAGTGCCGGCCGATGTTTAACCCATTTTTGCCCCAGTTCCGTCAACCGCCCAAGCACTAAACATGCAAATATTGCATTTCCGACCTTTTAGACAACGCGGTAGTGCCACCACGGATTTTTTTTAAATAACTACTACCAAAAACATATTTTCGTTAATTGCAGCTCAGTGGACAAAACATCGAAATAGGCTCTAGCATCTAGCATAATAATGACCAGATTTAATTTTGATATGACCTGTTCTGAGTTTAATGACTTTATATTAATACCAATAAATAGTTCCGTCTTAAATAAAGTCCGGAAATCAGATAAATTTAAAGTATAAAAATGTATATATTTTTAAATTAATTATTTTTTTTACCATACATGCTATTTTATGTTACCATATAAGGCTAACATGTCTTTAATTTAGGTTTATAATGCATTTTTGCATATAATATTTTTTTTTCAATTTAGATTTTACTGTTATAAATAAATTTATAACATATTTTTTATGAACTGTCCGAACATTTTTTTGACTCATAAGTCCTGGATTTGAAAGATACGATATGAAAACCCTATCTACACCTATCCCTGTCCAATACAACCCCCTTCCAGTCCCGTACTCCCAAAACTTTTACATCTTCTCCGATATTGTCTCTTCATCTGAGCCTTGGTCTTCGTAAAGGTTTTTTTTTCCACCGGGTTTTCCCCCATATCCTCTTGATAAGATGTTCATTCAGCGATCTCAGTACGTGTACGGCCCATCTAAGCCTTTGTGATTTTATTTGTTTATAAACTCGGTCCCAACATGTTCTTGGTTCTTGTGCTCCTAATTTATTCTTATTTGATATTGACCCGTTCTCTCATCTACTGTAGGGGCCCCCGATTTTCTCAACATCTTTCGTTCAAAGCGTCTTAGCACTAGCTCGTTCTGTTTCGTCATTGTCCATGTTTCCGAAACGTACATAATAATTGGCATAATAACTGCCGAATATATCCGCATTTTAGAGTTCCCAGATATCAGTTGGGACGTAAACAGGTCTTGTAAAGCGAAAAAACATTTATTAAAATTAAAATCTGGTCTAATCCTTTTTATTACTAACAGAATAAACTTTAAGCAAAATATTTTATTAAACTTTTGTTTTAAAATAATATTTATTAATGCATTTTTGTAGCGCTTTTTATAATTAAACAAAACAATTCATTATAATAAGTGATCATGGCGTTTCATTATGTAACGGTTAAATAAATTAAATTCAACCAGTTTTATTCCTTTCTGACTTGTAACTAAACGTTGTAATGTAACATGTTTAACATCTAAATTCACGCAGTAAAAACAGAAAACTGCGCCGCGCGACGAGTTTCGCGCCCCGCCGCTGCTCCATCGGGTTGTGGGTTTTTTTCCGAATCCCTTTAAAATTTCGGCGCAAATCAACCCAGTGAATCAGTTTGTTCGTTGGAGCGTATGGAAAGTCGTGGTTTTTTTTTCTTATTTTGTTATTTAAATAAAATTCACTTTCTGAGGTTTTTATTTTTTGCGAATCAAGGGGATCGTGAAAAAACCCTGCTTTTTTGACAAATAAAAGAAAAAAGCCAATTTTTGAAACCTCGTCCCCAAGGATTATTTTAATAAATTTAAAAAATGCCGCATAGAAGAAACTGGCCTATAAAATGGGGATTAATTTAGAAGAATGTAAAAAAATTAAAGCCTACTGGGGTCGCTTAGAAGGGAGAAATAAAATAAAAGAAAAAACAGCGGTACTGGAACAGGTTATTTAAATATATTTATCAAATTGGTAGTTTTTCATAAAGCAGGATGGTACCCTATTAAAAACGGGGTCAGTCATAAAAAATAAAATCGCCATGTTAACTTTTACTTCCATCACAAAGTGGGGGGAAATATTATTATAGCATCGGTCAAAAAAAAATTATTAGCTAAATCGGCTTTAAATGTCCAAAACGCAAAAACTAATTTGAGCAAAAAAACCCGGTCGGTCGGTCTGTCTTTCTGTCTTTCTGTCTTTTGACGAAATTGAGCTATTAACTTTAAAGACACCGGTGGATATAAAGAAGATTCAGATTGATTTTGAGCCATATTTCGTTCAGGGGGAAGGAGGTGAAATGGGATTAATTAGCAAAAATATATTTTTTTTTTAATCGAGTAATATGTCGTATTATTGGTTTTTTGATACAAAAAATTTTATTTTGCAGTCTATAATGACATTAAAATAAAAATTATTTAAAAAAAAATTGATTATTATGTCTTTTAAGGGTTTTTATTCAAAATTTGATTTTACTATCTATATAACATTTAAACAAAAACTGGTTGGGAAACGGATAAGGGGGGTAAAAGAAGAGGTGGGTTGTGGTTGAAAATTGAAAAAATCTAGTAATATATCGTTTTAGGGGTTTTTGGTAATTTTTTCTTTGTAAATCATTTAATAAAAACTTTCTGTTACTGTTATCGTCTTTCTAAAGGAATTGTCTACTTTGGACTTTTGGTTAACCAGGGGTTCAAAATCTGTTGCACTCATTCGAATGAAGTCTTTGTATTGGCTTGTGAATTCATGATTTTAGAAGCCTAATAAAGTTGTCCACCGTTTTGTTGTCTGCTTCTGTACAAATTCACCCAAACGCGTTTTTTTTTACGTCTTTAAATAACAATAGCGTATTCGCAGAAATGCAAACGCGACCTCCATGTCTGACATTTTCGACGACACTGAAAAAGGGAAAGGTGGATCACTGTAGACCGAGCATTCAAACGCGAATATTTTACATGTGATGAACCGGATTGTCGCTACGGAAAATTACAACTTCGGTTACGTCAGTCGCCGCCTTTAGATTGGCATTCCATTTACAGCGGCTGCCCCCGCTGCGTGTTCGGTATCATTGCCGCGGAAAGTGTACCCCAAACCGGTGCGCGGTAAGGCAAACTCTGCCGTCGCGTCGTCAAACTAGTGAGATTGGTCGAACCATGTTTAGGATTTATGCGCGCGGCCCTCTCGGGTGGCAGCCTTGATACGCATCCTTAGATGTATCGTTTGTACGTTTAAATTTTTATTTAAATTTAGCTTAGCTTAGCTTTAGCTTAAATTTTATGTGAAACCCAAAAATACAACAAAAAATGAAGTAGGTATCTATTAAAAACAACAAATAAAATTAGACTTTGCGTTTTCCTTATGAGTTACCCATTACTGAAAATATGCGAAAAAAAATTGACACATATATCTGCGAATTTATTAAGAAAATCTATTTTAACTTACAGACTCACACGGTATAAGATATAGTACACATAAATATTGTGATTTGAATCATAGAGTGATGTTTTGTAATAGTATATTACATAACAAGTGTGGTAAGTAGATTTTTAGCGCACGCAAGTAAGTTGCAAACGAGCCAAAGGCGAGTTTTGCATTCACTTAAGTGCGCTAAAACCGTTTACCACTCTGAGTTATGTATAGTATTTTATCTACAACCATCAGGTTTTTTGGGATAATAATTTTTCTTTGACGTTTATCCCAATTTTACACTAGAAATTGATTAAACTACCAGCTACCTCAATCGGTGTGAGCCATTGTCAAAATGACACCACCGCAAAAGAAAGCCATTTCAATCGGCAGTCGTAAATATAGGAAATGTGAGCAACTCGACTATTACGTTTAACTTTTAGGTATATTATTTGTATGTTAGGTAATTTACGTGGAGAGTAATAATTGTTAAACGATGTTTAAATAAACGATTTTTGAAAAGTCCTTAGTACAAATGATCTTACCGCACTAGTGCGGTAAAGTAACAGTTCCCACACTAGTGCGGTAAAGTGACACTTACCACACTTAAAATAGTGTTTGTAACCTTAGTTACCGCACGGTTGTAGATAAAATAGTTTTCGTAATTTCTTTAATTGCAAGATTTGGCATGTGTAATTAATTTAAGAATTTAATAAAATATTTATTAATTTAATAGATTCAGCGGATTCCTAAAATGTTATTATATAGATGACATAACGGAGAGGTACGAATAGGCAAGCTTCACTCTCTAAAAATAAATTTATATTATTTTATTATTGACTTATATAAGAAAACATATGTTACGATAGAAAATTGGTTTTAAAAACGTTTGTTCTTAATTTTATAATTTCTGAAATTATTTATTAAAATATCTGTATACTACACCTTTGTTTTTTTAATAAGTTTATGCATAGAAGTTTTTCATATTTTATTATTTAGTCACAACATACCTAACAGAGCAGCACAGTTTCATGAATTGGCGGGAAAGGTAAGGACATTTTTCTCGAGCAGGTTTAGCCGCCATATTGTCTGGATATAATCTGTAACTTAGACTTAAATGGCAACCATTTCGACCTGAGATCCGTACTTATTAAAATATATGCCAGACATACATTATATTATACAGAAATAATACTATGAAAAACATTAAACAAATTAAATAAAAAAATGAAAAAATGAAAAAAAAAGTTAATAATTGGAAAACACATAAATGCTTTTAGCTGTCACTAATAATTGCTAAACAGTATAGGGTAATTTTGACATTTAAAGATTTTTACAATTGGTTAAATTTAATCATACACTTTAAATTTTTAAAATTAACCTAATTTAAGCCTTCGTAAGTAACCTTCCCACTAAAACCTAATAAAGTTAGTAATTTCATTTAACCAACCGCATATGGCCTGTCTTTAAAAAATAATATAGTATAGTCTGTCTCAAAGTATATCGTTATGGCTTTTGACGGACCATACCCCAATAAACCTTTAACGATTTTATTACCTACTGTTATTGGGTAAACCCATTTGTTCGTAAGGGCAGGGGTGGGCCAGGTATTTCTTGAGTATTAATCATTAGGTAAATAAATATTTTGGCTAATATTTTAGTGGCAGTGTTGAATAACCGTTTTTACTGTGCGTTTCGAAAAAGTTGTTTTACGAGAATATAACTATGTTGAGACGGGATTTAAATATCGCAAAATAGACAAAAGACAATTAGTAATGGAATCGCACAGATTACACACTTGGAGATTTAATTACCTTCAAGAAATTAAAAGATATAGGTTAGAAAACAGATCCATAATTTACCTTGATGAAACATGGATCGATACACACGACACAGTACCCAAAGGATGGGTTGATTCCAGTCAAAACTGTCAGACGAAAGCACCTTCAAATAAAGAAAACGCATTACCATAATACACGCTAGTTCAGAAGATGGATTTGTCCCAAACTGCTTGCTGTTGTCTGCAAAGAATATTAAGGATTCTAGCTTGGATTATTATGAGGATACAAGTGCAGAACTTTTTGAAAACTGGTTTCAAAATTATCTTTTAAAAAATATTCCAAACAACAGTGTTATTGTCATGGATAACGCAAGCTACCACAGCCGTCTGCTACACAAAACACCATTCATCAAGTTTAAAAACTGAAATCCAGGAATATTTGTTAGAAAATTATATTCATTTTGAATTAATTTACAAGAAAACGCATCTTTTGGAAGTCCTAAATTCATATGCAATTAAAAAACAATATGTATGTGATAATTTGGCTGAACAGGCTGGGCATACTGTCTTACGGCTTCCCCCGTATCACTGTATGTTTAACCCCATAGAGCATTTGTGGAACCAAGTAAAATCAAAGATCAGAGCAGAAAATGTTACACCCACTTTAAGTCCCAGTGTTATAAATTTGATAAAAATGTAATTACTAACATACCAGTTGAGAGCTGAAAAAATTCACTACAGCACATTATAAAAATTGAGGACTCTTACATTTCTATCCAAAACAACATAAATCCTATTGTAATTAATCTCAATGATAACTCTGATAGTGAAACAGAATTAGATTTAGATATTTAGAATAAAAATATAATTATGTATAGATAATGCAGTTATAAATTTATTAAAACTTTGCATATATTTTATTTCTTAATGTAATTTTAAGATTATACTTACCTATATAAACAATAAATTATAAATCTTTATATTATTAAAGTCCGTACCTAATGTTCTGTCCTTTAATACCTACCGATCCGCAGTTTTATTGCTGTCGGCAAGTATATTCCATAAATAAAGGTAAGACCTAACACGGTATACTTTGAGACAGACTATATAGGTACCTACAATGAAATATCTAAAGTATAATTAACTGTATATTAACTGTTTGTACGGCAAGTCAAATGAAATAAAAAAAGTATATTGTTTTGTTAGGTAAAAAGGTGTAACTTTTTTGGTAAATTTTTAGAACTGACAATACAGACGAGCCAAAAAAGGAATGTTTTTTTTCTAATTAATCATGTTTTTTTCCTTCAATCGTCAAAAATTTAATAAATTTGTAAAAATAGACACACTAATAATAAAAAGTAATTTTGGTGCTACTTGCAGGCAGCACTAAAAGTGATTTTGCTACTGTCCACGGGCTGCACCCTGAGAGGGTGTTTTCTAGTTTCGTACACAGAAATTTACATGAAATATTCTCGTTTCGTATACTGAATAATTAAATCAATATTATGATTCTCGTTTCATATACCGACCATTGTGACGACCCAAATAACCAACCAAATAAATACCATTTTGAAAATTATTAAAATTGTGTTAATAACTTCTACGTAGGGATAATTAAGACAAATTCAAAAACCCTCAGTTCTGGTCTGTCATGGTTAGTTCTGGTTAGTTAAAGCGGCTTTTTATTTTCCCCAATTATATTTTAGACGTGATAAATCACTAAAAGTAGGAACAGTACTCGTAAATTTTTCCGTTTAGGGAAATAGTTAAAACATATATTATTATTACATAATTTAATATCACTTTATCATTATACATATTTTATATTTTTGCATCTTATATGTGAACAATAAATATTTAGTTATAAAAGTAGTTTTAATTCATTTTACAATATTTTATGAACCATCAGAGGCAGGAACCTACCTCAGCTTTTGGTGGACGAAACGAGATGTGGAAAACTGAAAAATTAATCATGTGTACGAAATAAGAATATTTGGTGTAAAATTTTAAGGTGTACGAAACTCGAAAATAAATCCCTAAGAAGGGGCATACGAAGTACTTTTAGTGCCGCCTGTCAGCGGCACTAAAAGTCCCTAATAACACTGGCTTTCATTCCAATGAAAAGCACCTCAACAGTATCCATGGTTTTATACAAAGTCAATTATTCTAACGTTTATAGAAAACATATAAGATTACAGGTAAAAAGTAGGTACAGTATACACCAATCAAATTAGAATTTGTATTTAAAATTTAGGGTACTATAGCTGGGATAAAATATAAAGTAATAAAATTCCAGATATAATTTTAAGTACCTAAAACTAAAGTTTAATTCTATACAAATGTCCGTTTTTTTTCCATCCGTTTGTGCATAAGTAAAAGGTAAAGTACCTTTTACTCATGAAAAATTGACCAACTTGCTTAAACGGATTAAAGGAACCGCCAGGAAAAGCTCGTGCTGCCCTGTTAGGTATGCTATGTTACACTGTTCTTCTGAAGCTTTTATTTATACAGTGTGTCCCAAATTGGGCCTACATGTATTGGTAACTCGGGAACCATTAGAGCTACAGTGTTGGTTAAATTAGGAAAGTTTTAGACAATTTAATTGCAAAATTAAATCTGCTTTCAGATTTTATTTATCTTTATGGTTTTTGAATAATTAAGAAAAACCAAAATGGTGCATTTTTAACTTTGCCTGTAGCTCGCAAACTACCAATTTTACGGTTTTAAGATTACTACATTATTGGAACACTTTTTTAAGAAGAATTTAATTTAAGTAAAAATATTTTTCTTACTTTATTTGTTTTTGAGATACTTACCCAAACTTTGGATTTTCATACGGATGCCATATTGGAATTTTACATTTTTGAAAAGAGCTCTTCAAGAGCTTTTCATTGATGTATCACAAGTCTAGGTTTTCAGATTGCTTAAGCTCTAAAAACGATAATTTTTGTTTATTTGATAGTAGGCTTAGACTAGACTTCGTAATGGCCGCCCCGTTTCATAAAAACAAATGATACGCATCCGGAGCGGCATCAACCTAACCATAAACATTTAAGATTCTTAGTGATGAACTTGTTACCCTATGGATCTTTTGTGAGAGCGAAATTCAAAACTTATACAAAAAAAGTGATGCTTTTTGCAAAAATTAATACTTCCTAATATAACCTTAAACTGATAATAATTAAACACAACTGTAAAACAAAAATGTATCAGTAAACAAGAAAATAAAATCACAGTACATGTCTTCCTCCATTTTCCACACATTTCTCGCATTTTTCCAACACCTTGCGGGTTACTCGGCGTAACGTGTTTCGGTTGATGGCAGCAAATACATCCCGTACCCTGTGTTCTAGTTCCAGCCTAGTTTCGGGCGGAGAAAACTCGTACACCTTATTTTTTGCGTGTCCCCATAGGTAAAAATCAGGGGAGTGATGTCCGGTGATCTAGCTGGCCAAGCAATTGGCCCATTATTAGAGATTATGTTGTCATTAAAGGTATTTCTAAGGACCTCCATCACCTCCCTGGTACTGTGCGCTGGACATCCGTCTTGCTGGAACCACAAATTATTCATTTCATTTGGCGGAACTGTATTTCTAATGGCCGGTAAAATCTGTTCTTGCAGGAGTAGCAAATACCTATCTCCAATCAGAGTTTCTTCAAAAATAAATGGTCCAATTAAACGTTGTCTAAAACAGAAAAATAAATGTTTTATCTAATTGTGAGACGTAAATTAAAGGTGCATTTTAAATTACCTATGATGCCACACCAGACATTAAAGCCAAACCTTGTTTGTAGCCGTCTTCCTTCTAAATTATGTGGATTTTCTGTATCCCAGCAATGATAATTGTGCCTATTAAAAATTCCACAATTTGTAAACCGGGTTTCGTCTGTCCAGAGAACCTTGGAATTGGAAATTGGGTATTTGTTGACATTTAGTAATAAACCATTGACTAAAGGTGATTGGTCTATTGAAATCATTCCCCTGAAGACCCTGGACAATACGACGATGCACAGATGACTTAGGAATTGTTGTCTGTTCTTCCACTTTTCTAACCGATGTTGTGGGATCATCTCTAACGTTTTCCATTATAATCGCCTCTCTTGCTTCATTATTTTTTGTATAAGTTTTGGGATTCGGTTTCACAAAAGATCCATAGGCTAACAAGTTCGTAACTAAAAATCTAAAATGTTTTTGGTTTGGTTGTTGCCACTCCGGAAATTGTTCTTCGTATGAAAGTGCTGGAGCTTCTGTATTTTTGTTAGAGTTAAAATAAATTTCTAGCATATCCACCTTTTCATTTTGGAATAATTAAGAGCCATTATTGTATATACTTAAAATAATCAAAACTTGAATTTTTGTTGAAGGCGTTTCCAAACGAGAAATAAGATGCACGCTTATTTTGACATTTACATTATTTAAATTATAAGATGCGTATCATTTATTTTTTATGAAACGGGGCGGCCATTACGCAGTCTAGTCTAAGCCTACTATCAAATAAACAAAAATTATCGTTTTTAGAGCTTAAGCAATCTGAAAACCTAGACTTGTGATACATCAATGAAAAGCTCTTGAAGAGCTCTTTTCAAAAATGTAAAAATCCAATATGGCGTCCGTATGAAAATCCAAAGTTTGGGTAAATATCTCAAATACAAATAAAGTTAGAAAAATATTTTTACTTAAATTAATTTTATTAAAAAAGTGCTTTAATAATGTAGTAATCTTAAAACCTAAATTGGTAGTTTGCGAGCTACAGGCAAAAGTTAAAAATGCACCATTTTGTTTTTCTTAATTATCTCAAAAACCATAAAAGATAAATAAAATCTATAAGCAGATTTAATTTTCCAATTTAATTGTCCAAAACTTTCCTAATTTAACCAACAATGTAGCTCTAATGGTTCCCAAATTACCAATACATGTAGGCCCAATTTGGGACACACTGTATGTGTTCCTGTTAGTATAAACTAAATCGCACCTAATAAATTTTGAACGTTTATACATTCAGAATTTTTTTAAATATACGAAACATAGAGTAAATTTTTGTTCCAAATATCTCAAGGAACTAAGAAATAACGCTTTCTTGTTTATTCTTACAATTTCGGGTAATGACTTACTGAGACAGCCGCATCCACATTTATGTGCCCAAAAGGTCCAATGGATAACGCTAATGGATGGTTGGAACGTAACATCATTATAAGAAGAATTTTATTTATCTCTTTACCATGTTTGTACCAATTTGATTTGTACATAGCCACCTTTAGCCCATCAGAACTCTACAAAAAAATATATTTTTTTTAGCTTAATTATTTTTCTTTAAATTAAAAAAACATATTATCAGTGCGCTATAATAATTATTTACAGAAAAATACTAAGTCGCCCGCATTTTTTTCAATTTTAGGTAGGAAGTTTAACTTAATAGGTATAGTTTGTCTCAAAGTATACCGTGTTAGCTTTTGCCTTTATTTATGGATTATACCTGCCGACAACAATAAAACTGCGGATCAGTAGGTATTAAAGGACAGAACATTAGGGACGGACTCTAGAATATAATGATTTATAATTTATTGTTTATTTAGGTAGGTATAATCTTAAAATTACATTAAGAAATAAAATATATACAAAATTTTAATAAATTTATGACATTATTATCTATATATAATTACATTTTTAATCTAAATATATAAATCTTATTCTGTTTTACTATCAGAGTCATCATTGAGATTAATTACAATAGGATTTATGTTGCTTTGTATAGAAATGTAAGGGTCCTCAATTTTTATAATGTGCTGTACTGAATTTTTCCAGCTCTCAACTGGTATGTTAGTAATTACATTTTTTATCAAATTTATAACACTGGGACTTAAAGTAGGTGTAACATTTTCTGCTCTGATTTTTTGTTTTACTTGGTTCCACAAATGCTCTATGGGGTTAAACATACAGTGATACGGAGGAAGACGTAAGACAGTATGCCCAGCCTGTTCAGCCAAATTATCACATACATATTGTTTTTTAATTGCATATTAATTTAGGACTTCCAAAAGTTGCGCTTTTTGGTAACTGAATTCAAAATAAATATCATTTTCTAACAAATTTAATATTCCTGGATTTCAGTTTTTGAATTTGATGACGCTGGTGCTTTGTGTAGCAGAGGGCTGTGGTAGCTTGCGTTATCCATGACAAAAACACTGTTGTTTGAAATATTTTTTAAAAGATAATTTTGACACCAGTTTTTAAAAAGTTCTGCAGTTGTATCCTCATGACAATCCAAGCTAGAATCCTTAATATTCTTTGCAGAAAACAGCAAGCAGTTTGGACAAATCCGTCTTCTGAACCAGCGTGTATTATGGTAATGCGTTTTCCTTTATTTGAAGGTGCTTTCATCTGACAGTTTGACTGAAATCAACCCATCCTTTGGATACTGTGTCGTGTGTATCGAACCATGTTTCATCAAGGTAAATTATGGAGCTGTTTTCTAACCTATATCTTTTAATTTCTTGAAGATAATTAAATCTCCAAGTGCGTAATCTGTGCGAATCCATTACTACTTGCCTTTTGTCTATTTTGCGGTATTTAAATCCCATTTTACAAACAACTCTATGGAGGGTGGCACGGCTAATATTTTTATTGGTTTCGTCTTCATCTAGCTTCTTTTTCAGTTTATCCAAGGTAGAAAAAACTCCGCTTTCATAAAGACAATATATTTTTCTTCTTATTAGGTCCTAATCACTATTGTCTATACGGTGAGATTAAAAATCACTATGGTTTTTTCTTTTGTTCAATTCTTTACTAATAATAATTATAGTTTAATGGGGGGATTGATATTGGGGAAAGTTTTTTGTTTAAAGGAAAAAGGACAAAGGTTTCTTTTAAAGCTTCTTGTTTAATTTGTCTCCTACTAATTAAAGTTTCATACATAGCTATATTATCGTAAAACAACTTTTTCGAAACGCATAATAAAAACGGGTATTTAACACTGCCACCAAAATATTAGCCGAAATATTTATGTACCTAAAGGTTAATACTCAAAAAACACCCGGCCCACCCCTACCATTATGAAATAATAGGTTTACCCAATAACAATAGGTCATAAAATCGCTAAAGGTTTATTGGGGTATTGTCCTTCAAAAGCCATAGCGATATACTTTGAGACAGACTATACAGGTTGATACAACGAGAGCTAGACAAGCCAACTTTTTGATTTCACCTGGACCTTTATAAAAAAAAAAAAAAAAAACTAAAATAGCCATCCTTTGTAATGTTTCCAACCCAATACGATTAAGATAATTGAAATTCAAACGTCACATAAAACCGCTAAGGGGTTATTTTAGGATTTTTTAAACAAAATGCCATATTTTTTATACGACAATTCGATTCGTCGTATATATTTTGATGGTAATTAAAATTTTTGGCCATATTGACATATTGTATTTCATTTTGTTCCATTGTACAGCTGATTTACAAATATTTTAAAAAAATAATAAAAAAAATTGGTGTCAATTTTTATTTTAAAGATAAAAAAATGTGTGTTTTTTCTGGTTTTCGTCAATAAAATACATCCATTTAAGTTTAGCCATTTCTAGTGATTTATTTTATATTTTACGTATAAAGACAAATTATTAAAAAAGAAATAATAATATCAATTTTTAATTTTTTTCTAATATTTTTTTATTTTCTTTCGCTTTTAATCAAAAAAATGACGTTTTTAGATTGTTTAAATTATTATATTTTTGATAAATTTTAAAAACATAAACATTTTACAACTCAAAAAAATAATCATGTTGATTTTTCAGAACAGATTTATTTTTTTTAATACCGTTCTAAAAATATCCCTTTTATTGACAATAAATTTTCTTTTAAAAACTTATATATATATATATATATATATATATATATATATATATATATATATATATATATATATATATATATATATATATATATATATATATATATATATATATATATATATATAATATATATATATACAGGGTGTCCTGATAAGGTCGTCCTCCGGCGATATCTTGGGAACCCTTCATCGCATAGCTTTCGGAAAAAAATATTTATAGTAAAACCAACCTTAAGAAAATGCTGGAAATTATTTTTAAGTTTTTAATTTCACCGCTAGAGGGCGTAAAACTAAGAAACAGATCTCGAGGAATTTCTCTTTTATTTTTTATGATTGTGCCTACAAAAGTTAGTCTATTATTTTTGTAAAGGTCATTGGCGAGTGGCACAGATGTAAAATAGTTATCGGCAGTAATATTTCTTCCTGTTTTATCTATAGGACGTATAAGCCTTTTCACTACACTCGCTGCATGTTTGGTAACTGATAAGGACCTTGGTTGTTTTCCAGCATATATCTCCATATTGTGAAATAAAAGTTCGCGCATCACAAGACATATATCTTTTCCGTATTTAGCTGGTTTATTGCTTATATATTGACGGAAGCGACACCGGCCTCTAAAAGCCTCCAGCATTTCATCAATGGTCACGTACTGAACTGGGCTGTAACTTGTTATGCACTTGTTGACAAAAAAATAAAAAATGCTTCGGAACGGAGCTAAGTTGTCCACTCTTGCACGTTCTTGTCTGCTCGTATTGTCATCGAATCTAATTCCTCGCAATAGGATATGGAAA
Organism: Listronotus oregonensis; assembly: GCA_019359885.1. Lineage (NCBI taxonomy): Eukaryota > Metazoa > Arthropoda > Insecta > Coleoptera > Curculionidae > Listronotus > Listronotus oregonensis. The sequence continues at coordinate 16,200 of JAHBCN010011943.1, forward strand.
CGTCGTTCCGACATTGTGGCTTGGAATCTGAAGCTGTTCCATCTGTAGCTCATAATTCGTTCGTATTTAGACGTTGTGCCTTTTTGACTCCTGCTAAATATAGCAAACCCAAAAATGCCATCACTTTCTCCAAATTTGTTGGCAGACAATCATGTGGGCGTGCGTAAGCGACTCGTAATTTATCTAACTTCTGATTTGTGAACTTTACAATGTCTTCAAGAACATTAGTCGGGAAAAAAATATTCCAGCAGTCAATAATATTAGATTTATTTCTTGCTTCTCCCAACACCCCAGGAAGTTTAGTTACTATGTTCTGGCGTCTTGTCTTGGTCAAATTAAGTTGTAGGTGTTTTAGCCAACGAGTGTCATCTTTTCCAAAAAACTGAGGTATTTTATTAGAAGAGTGTTGAGGTGAAGGCATATGATTGATCTTATCTCCAGATGATTGTTCGACCTCATTTCCAGATGATTGTTTGACCTCATCTCCAGATGATTGTTCCGTGTCTGTATCATGTATACTATGCTCAGAGACGTCATCTCCTAAATCGGAGTCAGCATCGCAATCGGAGGGAGTTTCCTCATACCACTGTAACCATTTTACCTCTGTTCTTGGCGAAGCCATGTCTGTAGAGTACAATATGGTAAACTTTAAATATCTACCTAAAAAAATTCTTAACTTATGTAAATCGTAGTAAATAATAAGAGAAACACACAATTTTTTGTTTCGCTCTTTTGTTACGATAATGTAGAAATTCACAGATTTTTTCATATTTATTCGTTCCTGTTATCAAAATAGAACTTTAAAAAAAAATCACACATGTGAAAGGTCGCGTCGTTAGAATTTTTCTAACACTTCGAGAAATGCACGACGAACGTGATAGGTCGCGTGTTAGACTTACGGCCGAGTGATGATCGCGTTGTTAAATTTAGCAATGGACTTTGCAATGGTTAAAAGTTAACAACGGTTTAGAATGTTAAACAAAACGTCATTGTCAGTGTTATTCAATGATTTTAGTAGGCACCCTGTCAAAAGCTGACATTTTGTTAAACATTCTAAACCGTTGTTAACTTTTAACAATTGCTAAATTTAACAACGCGATCTTCACTCGGCCGTAAGTATAACAATCATAAATACAAAAGGCCACTAATTCTTTTACTCCGCCCCACCAGGCGGAAATGCTGTGTTGCCAATTCTATGAGGTATTACTTGAATCTTAAGAAAGTTGATTAATTTTTAAAGAAAAATTCTTCAGTGAAGAAAATTTTGTTAGATTTTTTCTAACAGCGCGACTAATGAAGGGTTAAATAATTTTAACTTGGGATAGTGTCGGGTAGGAGTGATTTCAGGAGAACCGTAATTTACGTTTTACTAATAAATTAATTTGAGACCAAAAAAAAATGTTTTAATGTTTACCATTTTAAGCAAATACCGGGGAGGGGCTCAAACTATCCGATCATTATTTAAAATAATAAAAAAAACATTTAAAAGCTTGGGATCTCTAGTATATGTTAAAAAATGTAAATATCCTCGTCCCACATTCTGGACAACATTATTGTGCAAAAACTATCGATCTGCATATTACCTAATTAAGCATTGTTGACAGCCTAAACATCTGAAAACCCGGCACCCGTAATACCTAATACTTACGCATACAAGCCTACGTAGTCTTGCTTTAAAATTAATGAACATATAAATAACATATAATAAATTAAAACCATTTTTCTTACTTCTAGCATAATTTCATTGGCGTTCCATCCCAGTAGAAAAAGTTGATATAAGCAAAGACCAAGAAAAAAAGTGTTAAAGGGTAATTTTATTCCAAAAAAAAAGTTGTATGTTATATTATTAAAAAATTATAAGAATATTTTGTGAACAGGAGCGAAAGAGGTATACTTAGGCTTTGGAACCTGAATGACGATACAGACTATGAAATAGACATTGCTCATAATGTCCAATAGTTTATAAGTAATTCTGATAAATTTCTATAATTTTTTAAAATAAATATAACACTTCTGTATCTCTCTGTATCTGAAAGTGCGCAGGGTGATAAACATCACTGCACCTAGGCCTCAGAAGGCCCGTTGTGCTACCTTCTAAAGGGGACTCCTCACTCAGTACGCTGCCCGTCCTACTGATTTAAAGTAGGTGAGAACGTCGCCGAGGGGAATCTCCTTAATGTCGGCCAAAGAAAGCCAATACTCGCCCAGCATGGATCTTCTCTTGGACGAGAGTGCAGAGCAGTCACAAAGGATGTGCTCCACCGTCTCGTCTTTCTGTTCACAACCTCTACACAGAGGTGTGTCATTTATACCCATTCTAAAGAGGTGTTTCCGTAAATGTCCAGTAAGAACGCCCGTGATTAGGCGAAGGCTCGCCCTAGGCTTTGCCAAGTAATGTTTAGCTGTATCTCTGTCAGAATAGTTCAATAACTCCCTGGAAAAGGTACAGTTTATTGTTTCATCCCATCGTGTTGTAAACTGCTGATGAGAGTGTTTTTAAATAGGTCCCTCATCGTAGACCCTGTCAAACCTACGAAAGGTACGGGTCCAAAGGTTTTGTCCCGGCAGCCTTCCTGGCCAACGAGTCAGCGATGCGGTTGCCTTTGGACTAGGTGTCCTTTGGTCCACGGAGTGACCCATTCATGCTGAAGCGTCCACAGGCACGGTGACATTCTAGTACCAGACCCGAGGTGTAGCGTGGTCTCCTTAGGGCTAGTAGTGTTTGTCTACAATCCGTATGAATAAGCACGACTTTACCAGTAATGTTTAGCTGTATTTCTGTCAGGATAGTTCAATAACTCCCTGGAAAAGTTACAGTTTACTGTTTCATCCCATCGTGTTGTAAACTGCTGATGAGAGTGTTTTTTAATTAGGTCCCTCCTCGTAGACCCTGTCAGAACTACGAAAGGTTCGGGTCCAAAAGGTTTTGTCCCGGCCGCCTTTCTGGCCAACGAGTCAGCGATGCGGTTGCCTTTGGAGTGCGCGTGTCCTTTGGTCCAGCAGAGAGTGACCACATTCGTGCTGGAAGCGTCCACAAGGGCACGGTGACATTCTAGAACCAGACTCGAGGTGTAGCGTGGTCTCCTTAGGGCTAGTAGTGTCTGTCTGCAATCCGTATGAATAAGCACGACTTTACCAGTAATGTTTCTACTGCTTATTTCTTTTGCAGCTATGGTTATGCCTTTGGCTCAGTTTGGAGCAAATATAGCACTTGTTTTTTTTTAATAATACCAGTAAGATAATTTACTATAAAAACATTATAGATTTAACAAAAACCTAAAAGCTTTTATGGTACATTACTATACAGGGTGTCCTATTTTCGTGTATTTAACGGGTTTCTCGCTTATGAGTTAAGTTACAAAGATGCGGTTTTCGCGACACCGTGCTACTTTTTTGTCAAACAAAAGATGCCGCAAACAGATTTATTCTAGCCCCCTTAGTTTCTTCGCTACAGGGTGATTTTAAAAAAGTTGTATTTTCGGTTACCCCTCGTATCTCAGGTATCTGATAACTTAAAAAAAAAGAAAAAAAAGGGGCCCATAGAACTTTTTAAGAATACAGTGGCGTACTTTTTTTTTTTTCTCGGATTTATTTTTTTTTTGAGATATTAGCCAAAGTTGCACTTTTTTAAATGGAACCCCCCGGGTTATTTTTGTCATATTATTTGCCACACTGGGGCTTTCTAAAAATATAAATATAGTCAAACTTATTTTTATAAACAGCTTGAAAACATGAAAATTATTTATTTTTTAACATAGGCTGTTTTTGGTTTAAATTAATGACAGTCAAATTAATAACGTCAAATGCCTTCTCGCCCCAAAAAAAATAATCTAGTAATATAAACATTTATTAAAAAGAAAACCCAAATGGATAAAAAAAAAAATTTTACGCTGGAATTGTTTTTTTAGCCAAAACCTTAACTAAATTTTAAAAAAATACTGTTCGAATTGGTGACCATGATTTTTTTATCTTTTCGATAATTATCGGGATACCTGAGATAGGGGGTAACCAAAAAACCTTTAAAATTTCCCTGTAGCGAAGAAACTAACAGGACAAATCTTTTTTTCGGCATCTTTCGTTTGACAAAAAAGTAGCACGGTGTGGGAAAAAACCGCATTTTTTAAAAAACTTCACTAAAAGGAGAAACCCCAAAACACGAAAATAGGACACCCTGTACTTTATATAATAAAATAAGGGCAAAAAAATGTTAAATTTAATAAAAAAACGACTGCTATGAAAACATCAATAAACACACCGGAAGCAAGGCCAGAAAGTGACTAATTTGTGTGAAAAATATGACCTACTTGATATTTTATTCATACACCGATATCTTCCCCCAAACCCCCCAACAGACCTTTTTTCTTTTTAAAACATTTTTAATCGGGGCGAAAAAATTTAAAACGTGGGATTAACATTCCGGGTTTGTGGGTGAAAACCAACATAACATCGTCGGTGAAAATTTCTGGCCACTTAAATTTAAAAACGAAGTGTGAAAATTTAGAACGTTTTTAATCGTCGATTTTTGTAACAAATAAACAGCTTTATTTATGTTTTTCAGTGAAACCTGCAGTTTTTTCGGCGATTAAGATTTAAAAAATTTAAAATTTAAATGTAGGGGAAATAAAAGTTTTAATCGTCCAAATGAGCAGTCCAAAAAAATGGGAAAAAAAAAATTTTGGGGGGGGGGGCCCCAAAAAAAACCCCCGGGAAAAAAGTTTTTTTAAAATTTTTTTTTTTAAAATTTCCCTTTAAAAATTTTTTTAATTTTTTAAAAAATTAAACCTTTTTTCAATTTTTTAAAAAAATTTTTTGGGGGTTTTTTTAAAAAAAAAAAAAAAAAAAAAATTTTTTTTAAAAAAAAAAAATTTTTTTTTTTTTTAAAAAAAAAAATTTTTTAAAAAAAAAAATTTTTTTTTTTAAAAAATTAAAAGGGCCCTTAAAATTTTTTTTAAAAAAATTTTTAATTTTTAAAAAAAATTTTTTTAAAAAAATTTTTTTTTTAAAAAAAAAAAATTTAAAAAAAAATTTTTTTTCCTTGGGGGGGGGTTTTTTTTTTTAAAACCCCCAATTTCCTTTTTTTTTTTCCCCCCCCCCCAATAGGGAAAAAAAAAAAGGAAATTTCCTTTTTGGGGCCCTTCCCCTTTTTCCTTTAAAAAAAAATTTTAAAAAAAATTTTTAAAAAAATTTTTTTTTTTAAAAAATTTTAAAAAAAATTTTTAAAAAATTTTTTAAAAAGGGGGGAAAAGGGGGGAAAAAAAGGGGGGGAAAAAAAAAAAATTTTTTTAAATTTTTTAAAAATTTTTTTTTTTTTTTTGGGGGAAAAAAAATTTTAAAAAGGTTTTTAAATTTGGAAATTTTTTTTTGGGGTTTTTTTTTTTTTCAGGTTTTTTAAAAAAGGGAAAAAAAAAAAAAAAAAAATGTTTCTTTTAAAAAAATTTTTTGGGTTTTAATTTTTAAAAAGGGTTTTTAAAAATAAAATTTTTTTTAAAAAAAAATTTTTTTGGGGGGTTTTTTTGGGGTTTTTGTTTTAAACCAAAATTTTTTTTTTTTTTGGGGAAAAAAGGTTTTTTTTTTCCCCCAAAAGGGGTTTGGGGGTTTTTTTTAAAAATTTTTTGGGTTTTTTGGGAAAAAAAAAAAATTTTTTTTCCCTTTTTTTTTTTTAAAAAAAAAAAAATTTTCCCCAAAAAAAATAAATTTTTTTTTTTTTTTTAAAAAAATTTTTTAAAAAAAAAAAAAAAAAAAAAAATTTTTAAAATTTTTTTTAAAAAAAAACCCCCCTTTTTTAAAAAAAAAAATATTTAAAAATTTTAAAATTTTTTTTAAAAAATTTTTTTAAAAAAAATTTTAAAAAAAAATTTTTTTAAAATTTTTTTTTAAAAATTTTAAAAAAAAAATTTTTAAAATTTTTTTTTAAAAAATTTTTAAAAATTTTTAAAAAAAAAAAAAAAATTTTAAAAATTTTATATAATAAATTTTTTAATTTTTAAAAAAAATTTTTTTTTTTTTTTAAAAAAAAATTTTTTAAAAAATTTTTAAAAAATAAAAAAAAAAAAAAAATATAATTTAAATAATTTTTAAAAATTTTTTTTAAAATTTTTAAAAAATTAAAGGGGGGGGCCCTTTTTTTGGAAATTTTTTTTTAAAAGGGAAAAAAAAAAAAAAAAAAAAAAAAAAAAACCCTTTTTTTAAAAAAAAACCAAAATTTTTTTTTTTTCCCGGGGGCCCCCCCAAAAAAACCTTTTTTTGGGGAAAAAAAATTAAAAAAAACCCTTTTTTTAAAGGGAAAAAATTTTTTTCCCCCCCAAAAAGGCCCCAAAAAAAATTTTTTCCCTTTTAAAAATTTTTTTAAAAAATTTTTTTAAAAAAATTTTTTTATTTAAAAAAAAAGAAAAAATCCCAAAAATTTTTTTTCCCCCCCGGGGGAAAAAAAAAAGGAAAAAAGGGGGAAAAAAAAATTTTTTTTTTTTTCCAAAAAACCCCAAAAAAAAAAAAAATTTTAAAAATTTTAATTTTTTAGAAACAAAAATTTTTAAAAAAAAAAAAAATTTTTTTTAAAAAATTTTTTTGGGAAAAGGGAAAAAATTTTTTTTTGAATTTTTTAAAAAAAAAAAAAACCTTTTTATTTAAAAAAATTTTTTTTAAATTTTTTTTTTTTTCCCCTTAAAAAGGGCCCCCCTTTTTACCCCCCCAAGGGCCCCCGAAAAAATTTTTTTTAAAAAAAAAAATTTAAAAAAATTTTTTAAAAATTTTTTTTTTTTTAAAAATTAAAAAAAAAATTTTTTAAAAATTTAAATTTTAAAATTTTTAAATTTTTAAAATTTTTAAAATAATTTTAAAAAAAATTTTTTTTATAATTTTGGCAAACTTTTTTTCTTTTGTGAGGAATCTTTACCCTTTATAAGGGCCCCCAAACAAATTTTTATACGGGGCCCCGCCAAGGCACGCTACGCCACTGGCCCTTATTATAAACTTTTTTTTTAAAGTTACCACCACTCTGAACCTTAGAAACTACTGCATTTTTGAACCCATATTTATAGAAACTTTTTTTAATATATTTTAATAAGGAATCACCTCCTGAAATTTGGTCGTGTATTTTTTGAACACCCTGTATAAGAGTTTGCAATATCAATCCGCAGATATAATAATTTAAAAACTTACATTTAAAACTTGAATCAAAGTAGCTGCTAACTGAAGGGACGTACCAGCATACTCCATAAGTAAAAAATATTTAAAAGAAGCATCAAATGTGTTTACAATTCTAAAATAATGTAAAAAGCAAATAAATTAAATACATAAAAAAGTTAATTTGGTTAAGAACACTTCACATATAATTTCTAAAAAATTACAATAACGGAACAACCCTGGTCTGTCATAGATATCGGTATTTAAAAAAATAGCTTGAACCCGCTAATTTTTATTTTAAGGGACAAATATTTTGCGCATATTTGCATCTGTATTACTTTACGCCCCTACGAGGATGGGCTTCAACCCTTAACTCTTAAGGGGATAAGAACATTAGTGATACGTTATTTTAAAGATCGTAAAGTTCCTTTTTCCACAATTCTTAGTTATTTAATTTTTTAAATCGCTATATTTGCTAGTGGCGTCTTGTTTTTCTCAATTTGTAAAAATCAGGTTACTAAATCTCAATAGCCAAAATATTTTAGGACAAAATTACATTAATTGTGTTTTTATTACAATGGTTTATTTTAGAACCTTAAAAAGGGGAAGATTTCAAAAAAAAGATGTATATTTGCAAAGCCATACATTGTTTTTTTAATTTTAAAGAAGAAATATAGGTCTTAAAAAATATTTTTCTGCAATACTGGGTGTCCCTCAGAAAAGGCTCGCATCTATAACTGTTATGTTTTTGAAACAATAAAATAAATCCTAAGGGGTATGTGGCGGCTCCAGGATTTTCATTTTTTTTATATAAAAATTGAAACATGGGATCCACACCTAATATACAGGGTGATTCACGGTCGATGGTAGGTTAGACGTTTATGGAAAACGGGAAGCAGAATTTTTTTGAAAATTTAGCGTCTTACATTTTCTTACCTGCTCTATCGATCTAAAATATTTTCAGCATTGCGACGTTGCGCTTGTATCAAAAAGTCCTAGAAACTTTATTTTTTTAAATGGAACACCCCCCTATATTAACAAGTTCGGTTTTCGAGATAAAAAATAATTTGTGTTAAATATGGTCCAAAACATGGCCCCAATTAAACTTAAGTAAATTAGTGCTCTCAATTCATGAAAAGTTGATGTTTTGGTGGTAGTTTAGAGAAAACGATGTATTTAATTTCACCGAAAATCGCTCCATATCATACAGGGCGTGCTAAAATTACTATTATTTCCGTTATTCTTAAAGGGTAAAAGATCATTTTTTCAAATGATGAAATTGAAAGTTTACAGGGAGTTTGTATATTACTCAATAAAATAAAAAGATAAAGAACGCTTTGGACATATCATGTCCCTATACCTAAATCATCAAGTTTTCTTAATAAAGGCTTTTTTGTAAAATTTTTTTTTTAAAGAATTTAATTTTAAAACCATGGAAATATCGCTTATGACAGTTTGACTACAAAATAATTCAATTAACATGTGAAAGTACAAAAATAACATAATTAAGATGAATAAAAACAACAAAATTGTAAACAAAATAACAAATTTTTACAATAAATGCTGAAATTTTTCCATTTTCTAAAAATTTTAGAATGTGCTTTTTACACGACTCGTTGTTGCTTTTTCAATTTGTGGGATCGATCCTCAATACACCGCACTATTCGCCGTCGCAGTTTTCTTTAGTAGGCACTGGAGTAATGTAACCCTTTCTTTTAAAACACCCCATAAAAAAAGTCAACAGGTGAATCGGGTGATCTCGGTGGACAATCCCATGGCCCTAAGGCCTAAACCAACGATCGTCAAACATTTCGTAAAGTTCCCGGAAACTTCCGGGTCAATGAGCGGGGCTCCTCCAGTTGAAAACAATTCCTATTTCCTCTAAAGACAAATTATCGACGAAATCGGTAACAGTCCCTTAGTATTTTGAGATATCTTCAGCATTAAGTGTGTCATCATAAATAAAAAAGCTAATTTTATTTTCTTTAAAATACAGAAAACATTTAGGTCAAATTTTTCTTGAAACCCCATTTCTTTTGTGTGAGGATTATGATTAGCCCAAAAATTTATTCCTTCATTAAAAATCCATCCCCGTAAATTTTCGTCGCTCCAAATTATTTTTGACAAAAATTCTGGATCCTCCTGTTAATATTAAAAGGGTTTCGCAAAAATCACTCTACGTTCAAAGTCTTCCGCTTTGGGCTTGACCTTTAGTAAATTTATACGGATGCATTTCTGATTTTCCAAAATTTGTTGTACTGAAGCATATATTCAAATTTTTTTCTGCACTACAATTAAGCTTCTGGATATGCATAAAAATATGCCAAAACGTTAACAATATTTATTCATTTGAAGTAACAGGTTTTGGTAATGTTGGAACGCTTTTAAATTTGAGCCATAGTTAATGAAATTTTTTGTAGTCTAAAACTTCCTCTCGTTCATTGGTGTTAATTCGGATACATTTGGTTAAATTTTTTTGCAACTTCTGGCAATGATTTGATCACATTGTCCGTGTAAAATAAATAATTTCTAAGAACTTCGTTTGAATAATCAATATTTCGTTCACTTTGGGAGATTTTTAAACACCGTCAACATTTTTATAAGTTATTAAAAGTAACCAAACTTCTTAAGCTTAATATTTCCATGGTTACTTAAAATTAAATTCTTTAAAAAATAATTTTTCAAAAAAAAGCAGCTTTATTAAGCAAACTTGATGATTTGGCATGGAACATGATATGTTCTTAAAGCGTTCTTCTTCATCTTTTATTTTATTGAGTAATATACAGGGGGTTTCATTTGAAAAAATGATCTTTTGACCCCTTTTAAAAATAACGGAAATAATAGTAATTTTAGCACGCCCTGTATGTTGGGTCGTTTTGGTAAAAAAACATCTTCTGTTAAACTATACCAAAAACACAACTTTTTAATTAGACATAATTTACTTAATTTAATTAGTTTGTTTGGCCATATTTAAACACATTATTTTTATCTCGAAAACCGAGAGTATAGGGCCAATATTAACAAAAAAAATATAATAAAAGGGCGAATATAAAAACTTGTTAATAAAGGGGTGTTCCATTAAAAAAATTAAGTTTCTAACTTTTTTATAAAGCGGCAACGTCCTGCTAAAAAAAATTTTTGATCGATAAACAGGGAAAATGTAAGATGCTAAATTTTCAGAAAAATTTTGCGTCCCGTTTTCCATAAACGTCTAACCTACCATCGACCGTGAATCATCCTGTATAGCAGCTGCTATTCACCCCAAGGGCAACACTTTGGTAAATTTTCATTTACGATGTTGTTGCAAACAAAGTTGATTTTTTTGGGAGCCTCCCCTTCCCCCCCCCCCCCCGAGAAAATTTAAGTTTTAAAGTCAAATGATTTATTTATATTTTTTTTGTGAATTTAATCGAATTTTATCGTTAAATTCCAAATTTTGTAAAATGTTTTTTTAGAAACCACAGCTAGTTGAAATTTTTTTACTCAGCAATGTTTTTGTGCAAATATTTTAAATGCCTTGCAAAATTTTGAATCTGACATAATATTTGAAATTTACGAAAAAAATATAAAGGATTTGCTTTTAAAAGTTCAATTTTTCCTAAACAAATCAACTTATTTTTGCAAATTTCAAAATGATATTTTTGCCAAAATGTCTTCTTAAAGCCAATAGCATCTGGTATATATTTAGTGTGTGTCCCATGTCTCATTTTATAGATAAAAAAATTTAAGGATCCCAGAACTGCCACTGGTATAAAACATAATATTCATTTTTTTAACGTCATTATAATTATAACACTCTTTAACATATAAAACAAAGTTAAATAGAATTTGTATTGATAGTTTTTAAATTGTATGTTTTTAGCCAGTTTTAAACCAAGATTCTGGGGTTAATCATAATCAAATCTTACAATTAGACCAGTCAAAATTGACCTTTATTGGACCGCAAAAGCCGTAAAAATGTGACTTTTTTTTAGGTATAACTAGATGAGACCTTTACAGAATTTTAGCTTAGGTCCATGGCAATCTAAAATGGCCAATGACGACATTTTCTAGTAGGTCAGAATTTTTTTATAACAGAAAATGTCATAAATCTGTCATAATTATTGTTTCTTACTTTTTCAGTCACCAATTAAGATAGTTGAGATTTTTTTTTTTAATGATGGATAAAATGTAAGCGAAGATGACTGTAACAATTAATTATTTAAAAGAGGCTTTGTTTTTTGAAACCCGAAATTAACATTTAGTTTTCAATATCATTTTTTGATAATCAAAACTTTTTTTTTTAAGGAATTTTGTCATACTATCTGGTATGAAATAAGCTAATATAGCAAAAAGTTTTTAAAAAATCCCATATCCTAAAACTTTGAAGTTATCGTTCCTAAATTTGAACAATTTTCCGTTCCCATCGCGCGCCGCGTCGCCTGCGTCTCCTAAAGCCCGCTCTGGCCTGATCCGGGATTTTTTTTTGAGAGGGGGAGCTTTGATACAAAATAGCGAATATTTCATTTTAAAGGTTTCTGAATAATTGAAAGATAAATTGAATATTTCCTTTTTATTTGAC
>JAHBCN010011944.1:0-27816 GCA_019359885.1 Listronotus oregonensis
AAATTTTCCATAAAAAAGGGGTTTCCCTAATTTTTTTAAACTTTCAAAGTAATATTTTTTAAATGCTGTTTAAAAAACTCTTTACGGCCCAAAAATCCAAAAACCACCTAACCCCCCAAAAAATTAGTCTTAAAAGACCTTTGAAGGTGATTTTGGAGGGGTTAGAGGGGTTTTTGGGTTTTCTGCCCCTAAAGACTTTTGATCAGCGTTTTAAAAACTATTACTTTGCATAGTTTAAAAACAATTGGCCAAAACCAATTTTTCATAGGAAAATTGCGGGGTTCTTTAAAGTGCGTTTATCTCGAAAGTAGTTGCTCTTAGTGACCTAAATAAGGTATACATTTTGGACGCACCGGGAATTGTGATAAATTCTTTTCTAATAAACAGATCAATATACTAAGCTTACAAAAAGTTATGCCATCTAAAACAAGTGAGGTAGGCCGTAGCTGGCGCCCTCTACTAGCAACATCAAAAGCATGGACGAATTTGAATTTCTCGCCCCAATAAACCCCCAAATCCTCATTTTGTATCGCTTTTAGTTAAGAATTTACGCAACGCAAATTAAATTGTTTACACACCCGTATTAGTTATTATCAACTTTTGGATAAAAGTTTACGTTAATTGCATTATTGACCTAAGGAATCTGACAGGGACACCCGTATCTTAGTTATTAACAACTTTTGGATAAGGCAAGTTTACGTTAATTGCATTATTTCGACCTAAGGAATCTGACACGGGACACCCCGTATCTTAGTTATTATCAACTTTTGGATAATGCAAGTTTACGTTAATTGCATTATTTCGACCTAAGGAATCTGACACGGGACACCCCGTATCTTAGTTATTATCAACTTTTAGATAAGGCAAGTTTACGTTAATTGCATTATTTCGACCTAAGGAATCTGACACGGGACACCCCGTATCTTAGTTATTATCAACTTTTGGATAATGCAAGTTTACGTTAATTGCATTATTTCGACCTAAGGAATCTGACACGGGACCCCGTATCTTAGTTATTATCAACTTTTGGATAAGGCAAGTTTACGTTAATTGCATTATTTCGACCTAAGGAATCTGACACGGACACCCCGTATCTTAGTTATTATCAACTTTTGGATAAGGCAAGTTTACGTTAATTGCATTATTTCGACCAAAGGGAATCTGACACGGGATACCCCGTATCTTAGTTATTATCAACTTTTAGATAAGGCAAGTTTACGTTAATTGCATTATTTCGACCTAAGGAATCTGACACGGGACACCCCTATCTTAGTTATTATCAACTTTTGGATAAGGCAAGTTTACGTTAATTGCATTATTTCGACCTAAGAAATCTGACACGGGACACCCCGTATCTTAGTTATTATCAACTTTTGGATAAGGCAAGTTTACGTTAATTGCATTATTTCGACCTAAGGAATCTGACACGGGACACCCCGTATCTTAGTTATTATCAACTTTTAGATAAGGCAAGTTTACGTTAATTGCATTATTTCGACCTAAGGAATCTGACACGGGACACCCCTATCTTAGTTATTATCAACTTTTAGATAAGGCAAGTTTACGTTAATTGCATTATTTCGACCTAAGGGAATCTGACACGGGACACCCCGTATCTTAGTTATTATCAACTTTTGGATAAGGAAGTTTACGTTAATTGCATTATTTCGACCTAAGGAATCTGCTGTTGCTCTGTGTCCCATTACTTCTGGGACACCCTGTATAATTAATATAGGAAAATAATGGTAGTTATAAGCACCATTACACAAAAACTATCCATTTTTGTGCTTTGTACCCGTAAAGACTATTGCTCAGAATCCATTTAGGAATACTAGACTAAATTTTTAGCTAATTTGACCAAAACCCAATTTCCATAGGATTTGTGCGGGGCCTTTACCAAAAAAGTACAAAGATTGGTATTGGCTATCATATGGTATTTAAAACATACAAGGTGTAAAATATACTTTTAACACTCTTTATAACATTTGATCTTGATGTGACAAAAGTATGATATGGCAGACTGTCCTTAATGTTGTAAATTGCACATCTGCATTAAAGAAAAATAAATATCTCAAAAAGGAATAAAATTTGTCATTTGATACTCATTATAAACTTTGGTTAAATTTAGAATCTAAAACCGCATTAAAATAAAAGGTGTTACAAATCATTTTATGCTGCTGCCATATCAAACCTACATATGTTCGTCAATTTACTTTTCCCAAAATCTTATGGTTTTGCAGCTAGAGGCCGACGCGTATATAGTGGGCCACCCTGTATAATTTTTACCTTAGTTTTTAAGAACTTGTATAATTAAAACGCTTGTTTATTACTTAATAATATTTTTAGGAAAGTCGAATAATTGTGGATAAACTTCAATCAGAAAAAACACCACCTTGTATATGGGTGGTGTGGTACCCTTGGAACCAACAATACCCAAGATATCCACCAAACAGAAATACTGGTAATTATCAAATTCTAATTTATATAAATAAAACGTTTACTTTAAAACAAAACAAAAAAAAGATTATGCGAAAATAATCTTTTAGACAGAATCTTACATTAAAAAGAGTACAATATGTCTTAAGCTTCAGCAGCTTAAAAAATATGTATTTCTTTTTTATGTCCGGTTTTTTTTTAACTTATATTTAAAATTTTATTTCTATCTTAAATGTGGGGCCCATGTTCCACCACAGTTAGCATTCGTATTTCCATCCAAAGAAGAACAATCCATCTTATTAATGATCCCAAACTTACCTTTTTTAGCGAAGAGTTATAGGGACTTGCACTGTTTTTAAATTTTGGGAGCACATATATTATTGGTCCTGTTTTTCATTAAGGGTAGCTTAACTGGTCACAAATATTTAGACTTATTGAAACATTTTTGCTTAATTGCTTTAACCGTTTGGGAAATCTGAGGCGGTTCTGGGAATTTTGAATGAAAATGCAAAGTTGCCATATTTCAGGAACTACATGGAACAAAATTCTGACTCTTTAAGTTTTAAGTAACAGCGGAGCGCTAAATTCATTGCAATAAAAATAAAACAAGCTTTGTATTTAGAGATACAAATTTGTCTTATTTATTTTAAAAAAATGTACACTTAGTAACATTGCAGATGATACCTAAAAGCACTAAGCAGTAGTTTTACATTTTTATTTTTACAAAATATACTTTATTTTGTTACAAAAAAGAGTAAGATAATCGAAGAAATTAGGGTGTTGTCTTTTTTTCGTTTGTATTCAGGCATCAGGGGTCACTGTCACAACAGTAGTTCGCTAACATGTTTGGGGTCTATTTTTCACTAGGTGTATAGCTTTTCCATTTAAGCAAGTTGATAATCAAATCTTTTACCAAGGGCGTAGCTAGGATTTTAAAGTTTTTTATCTAAAAAGTGGGACATGAAACCCTCACCATATACAGGGTGGCCCACCCCATTCGCCTCGGTTTTTCTACGAGAAATGAATGGGAAAAAACTTTTAGCAAAATTATTTTGAAATATACAGGGTGACCCAAAAAGAAAGTACATATTAAAGTTATATTTTTTCTTATGGAACACCCCATTTTTAAAAAATATTTTTAGATACTATAAACCCAATAAGGTGAGTTATTGTTATATTGCCTATACCTTAAACTGACCGTTTCTGAGAAATTTACAGAAATTTAAAAATACAGACCATAATTTAAAAATTGTTTACACCCTGTAACATATAACGAGCTGATCATAATTAAATTTATTGCTTAGCTCAAGGTTTAAGTTAACTATCAAATAAAAGTTTTACTTTAATATTATACAGAGTGTTGAAAAAAATTGCCTCAAAGTTTGGACACATATTTTATTAAATAACTGCCTTAAGTTAAATGAAAACCCTGTATTTAGTGGCCTATTTTGACGCGAAACTAAATTTCCTTTAAAATCGTATAAGGGTTTCCTATACCGTTTTTATATTTGACTTATCCTTTATCTTCAAATTGGAACACCCTGTATTGTAAATTAAAAAAATCTTTTATTAAGGATCACGTAGATTCGCTAAAAGCACAAGTTTAAATTTTTGAAAATAATATGTATCTTAAGTAAAATGCAGGCAAAAGTAATAACTCCAATTTATTGTCATTTTTAAAATATTAAAGCATTCTTAAAAATGAGGATCGAAATATAGTAGAAGGCACACCTGTCCTAATTGTTGAGACGAAATATGGTAAATTGCCCTTGTTTCTTAGCAAATGTATCAGACTTAATTTTTCATAACAACGGATTATTTAACAGACATAACTTTTACTACTACAGTGACGAAAATCCTAATATTTTTGGAACCCTTGATCACTAGCACAGATGGTCAAATTTTTAACATTTCTTTAATTACAATACAGTGTGATCCAATTTTTAGATTAAGGATAAGTCAAATATAAAAACGCCTTTTGCATAAAAAACAGAAGAGATAGGTATAGGAAACCCTAATACGATTTTAAAGAAAATTTAGTTCCGCGTCAAAATAGGCCACTAAATACAGGGTGTTCCATTTAACTTAAGGAAGTTATTTAATAAAATGTGTGTCCAAACTTTGAGGCATTTTTTTGAACACTCTGTATAATATTAAGGTAAAACTTTTATGTGATAGTTAACTTAAATCTTGAGCTAAACAATAAATTTAATTACGAGCAGCTCGTTATATGTTACAGGGTGTAAACAATTTTTAAATTATGGTCTGTATTATTAAATTTCTCTAAATTTCTTAGAAACGGTCAGTTTAAGGTATAGGAAATATAACAATAACTCACCTTTATTTGGTCTATAGTATCTACAAATTTAAAAAAATATGAGGTGTTCCATAAGAAAAAATATAACTTTGATATGTATGGGTGGCCAGATAAGAATGCAAAGTGCTGTATTTTTGAAACTATTCGTCGTAGAGACTTTCGGTAAAAAATTTATGACTAAAGTGGCCAAAAGAATACCGTAGAAAATATTTTCAGATTTCCAAGATGGTCGCTAGGGGGCGTAACCGCCATCTTAAACTTTTTAAGTGATTTTTCACTGAAATCCACCAAGTAAATTTACCAAAAAATATATGCTTTTTAAAGCTCAGCTTTACTTGAGTAATTTTTGTTTAACACTTTGTGACGTATCTGTTAAAATAAAGTGGTGGGGGGTTATTCAATGTTTTTTTTAATAAACGGCTGTAACTCCTAAACGACTAAACGGATTTTAACAAACTTGGTCTCGTTAGAAAAAAACATTTATTGCTCCAACAAATCCGTCTTATCTGTGATATGTCTAGTTCTTAGTAATGCCACTAGAGCGCGTTTTTTGATCTAATAACAGAAAATTGCAAAATTCTCTAAAAAAATAAATGCAATAATATGACTTTTTTTCATAAAAATGTAGTGAAATGATAGCTAAATAGGTCAGTGAAAACCGTATCTCGATATCTTATTCGTAGCCTGAAATATACGAATAAAGAATATTTAGTTATCAAATAATTTTAATAAGACGTTATTACACCGTTATTTTTTGTTATTTATTTGTCTTTTTTCAAGGTTCAATGATAAAATGTCTTAATTTAATAATTTTTAAATAATTAAAATATTCTTTGTTCAAAAAATTTAAAAAAACGCGTAGGGGCATAATAATCAATGCATATAAAGTGCAAGTGCAAGGTAGGCAGAATATTGAAGAGTAGGCCATGGAGGAAAAAACAAATGCCTAAAATCAACTTGTCAACAAATATTAAATTTAGGCAGTCCAATTTGTGTTCGTTGCACACATAAGTAAAGCGTAAAAACTATTAAAATGCCTTTTACAAATGATGAAGCTGTCGATATGATTGCGGTATATTTTGAATGTCTTCAAAATGCGGCTTTGGCTCAAAGGGTATACAGAGCTCGATATCCAAATCGGCGTTTACGCGATGCGAGAATTTTTCCGCGTTTAGTGCGAAATTTGCGTAATACTGGCAGCTTTCGACCTCAGTTGCGAAGACACTCGGCTAGAACAAGGGAAGACAATATTATTAATGTCTTAGCATACGTGGAATTCAATCCCCACGTTAGTACGAGAGCAATATCTCGCGCGTTGGGTATATCACGTACTACTATTCTAAACATTTTAAAGGAGCACAGGTAAGTTTTTATGTCACAAAAAATACTGCTTTACGTATTTCGCAATGTGTTTCTTTCAAATTTTTAGACTGCGCCCATATCATATGGTTTTACGTCAAGCCTTAAATAACGAAGACTTTGACCGACGGTTAGATTATTGTCATTGGATGTTGGGCATGATTAGGGAAAATAGAGAATTTTTATCCGAAATTCTTTGGACAGATGAGGCCACTTTTAGGAGTGATGGAAACATTAATTTGCATAATATGCATTATTGGTCTGACAACAATCCTCACAGGTTGCAGGAGGTCCAGCATCAAGGCCATTGGAGTCTGAATGTGTGGTGGCATTCTGGGCGGAACTATTATAGGTCCCTATTTCTCTGATCAACCACTAAATGGTGCCGTATTTCTTGATTTTCTGGAAAACCAATTGCCTCTTTTATTAGAAGATATACCCTGCAATTACGACAAAATATGTTTTTGCAACTAGGCGGTTGCCCAGCACATTTCTCAAGAAATGTGCGTGAGCATGTAGATTTAAGATATCAACAGAAGTGGATTGGGCGAGGAAGTCTATTTCCTTGGCCACCCCGATCCCCAGACCTCACCTGTTTGGACTTCTACCTATGGGGTCGGTTGAAAGATATTGTTTACCAAATTCAACCAACAACGAGAGACGACATGAAAATACGAATACAAGAAGCCATTTACAGCCTGTCAAGAGCAGAAATTGAAGCTGCTGTAATGTCCACGCATAAGCGGCTCCAACAATGCATTAAGTGTGATGGAAGGCAGTTCGAGCATTTAAGGAGGCATTAGTTTTATTTCAAAACCTGTATTTTTTTTATTATGCCCCTACGCGTTTTTATTTTAATTTTTTGAACAAAGAATATTTAAATTATTTAAAAATTATTAAATTAGGAAATTATTAAAAAAAGACAAATAAATAACAATAAATATCGGTGTAATAGCGTCTTATTAAAATTATAGATAAGTAAATATTCTTTCTTCGATATTTCAGACTACGAATAAGATATCGAGATACGGTTTTCACTGGCCTATTTAGCTATCATTTCACTACATTTTTATGAAAAAAAGTCATATTATTGCATTTAATTTTTTAGAGAATTTTGCAATTTTCTGTTATTAGATCAAAAAACGCGCTCTAGCGGCATTACTAAGAACTAGACATATCACAGATAAGACGAATTTGATGGAGCGATAATTTTTTTTCCAACGAGACCAAGTTTGTTAAAATCCGTTCAGTCGTTTAGGAGTTACAGCTGTTTATTAAAAAAAAACATTGAATAACCCTCCACCACTTTATTTTAACAGATACGTCACAAAGTATTAAACAAAAATTACTGGAGTAAAGCTGAGCTTTAAAAAGCATATATTTTTTGGTAACATTTACTGGGTAGATTTCAGTGAAAAATCACTTAAAAAGTTTAAGATGGCGGTTACGCCCCCTGGCGAGCAGCTTGGAAATCTGAAAATATTTTCCACGGTATTCTTTTGGCCACTTTAGTCATAAAATTTTTTACCGCATGTCTCTACGACGAATAGTTTCCAAAATACAGCACTTTGCATTCTTATCTGGCCACCCTGTTCTTTCTTTTTGGGTCACCCTGTATATTTCAAAATAATTTTGAAATATGCTCCTCATGGACCCACATATGACCGTGCTAAAAGTGTTTGCCCAACTCGTTTCATTTCTCGTAGAAAAACCGAGGCGCATGGGGTGGGCCACCCTGTAAATATCAGATGCTATTGGCCCCAAGAGGAACACTTTAACAAAGAAATTTTTTTTTCAACAACAATTTTCCTATGCAAATATTTTAAATGCCTCTAACTTAAAAAAAATGCATATATTTTACGTAATTTGGGGTTTAAGTATAAATTTAATCAAGATTTTCTCTGGGGAGAGGGTAAAAAAAATTTTCTTTTTCGCAAATTCCAAAATGATTTTTTTACCAGTTTTCCCTTGAGGCCAATAGCATCTGGTATATTATTTGGTGTGGGTCCCATGACTCATAGGGTTTTTAAGCTGTTAACCGGCAATACATGTACTAAGTAGTCATTTCAGGAAATGCAGACTTTAGTGCTTGACGCTAACAAAAGCATGTTCTTGCACGTTTCCATTATATTTACAATATGACTTACGGTAAAAGATGGTTACTCGTTTCCACCGTAAAACTGCCGTTAGACTTGTCTATATGTACTGACAGTAAGGCAGCGAACGGGGCGCTAACAAATACAGTGCACAGATTAGAACTTACGAATAGATGTCGGGAAGCAATTAATAAACTAACGAAAACTGCCAGAGTCACCCTGCAATGGGTCCCTGGACACAAAAGGGATCCCGGGGAATGAAATGGCTGACAATCTCGCCAATTTTGGGAGCTGAGGACAATGGACCTAAATATACCGTGGGAATCTCTTACAACACGGATATGACAGAGATAGAATAGAAACGAGAGAAACGATTTGATGAAAACTGCAAAAAGACAAAAGCTAGACAATCAAAGGCTATTATTGGGGAAGAAATGTGGAAGGACCTACCCATGAACATAAAGGACTTCAATAGAGTGCAAATGAGAAACCTAACAGGCATACTGACAGGTCATTATAGAAACAGGCACTATCTCAACAAGATAGGAAAAAGCGACAAGTACATGTAGATGGTGTGGAGGGGAAGAGAGGACGCCATACATGTACTTAGAGATTGCCCAGCACTATGGCACATCAGGGAGAAATGTCTAGGTACGGCATGGCTGGACCTAAATGACATAAGATTCCTACCACCAACAGGACTCGCATCACTAGTGAGGAAATTGGGGCTCTAGTAAGCAAAACGACAGCACCATATCAGTGTAAAAAGAATGCATACATAAGGGACAGTACAGGGGGACGGAACCTGTGTATGCTTAAGGGTTGGTGTAGAGCATAATGTGCTTAGGCCTCAGTGCTCAGGGCTCCAGCGAGGGAGCTTACCATGCTACAATAGATAAATAGATAGACTTGTTTTCGAAGGGTCAATAAATGGTTGCCACTTGGTAGGGCTTTGCAATCAGTTAATATAAATGTGTTGTTGATTTTCTTTTGATTTTAAACGTGTTACGACATAGACAGGGTAAGGGTTACATGCGTAGAAAATATCGAAATAAAACATTAGTTTTGGGGAAAGGATTTTGATGTAATCATTCCTAATATTCTATCTTGTAAAATTGTTTAAGTAATTCCGATTTCTTAAGCGGAATAAGGTTATTACTTTAATTTTACTAGGCGTTTTTTTGATACAATTTTCTTTATTTTTAGCTGCACCTTCTCAAACGACTTCACCTACATCACAAACAACTACAGTGGCCACTGCTGCGGCATCTACAATTGCTGGTAGTGATGGCACGAGTGAAACTACAATTGCTCCTGATGCTGCCTAATTGAGAACATCATATTATATTTTATAAACTTATTAAAATGTAGTTTTTAAATAAACCTTTGACAAATATTTTTTACATTACAAAGATTTGTTCTTTTTTCGATACAACAAAGGAAAAGTATTGTAGCGTAAATCCGCTACAGTAAAATAGAAATTATTTATGTATTTTCTTTCAAGGGAAATTGAACTGAAATAACCCCAATAAACTAAAACATATAGGAAGTTGCTTCAGTCATTATAAACTGTACATTAAAATGTTTAGTCAGTTAAAGTTTATTTGGCGTAAAATGTATGAGCCAAATAGGTATTAGTAATTATAATAAAAAGTAACACATATTTTAATATATTATAACAATATAATTTTATAAGTGTGACAAAGGAATGCCTTTTAACTACATTAATCATTATCCATGAATTCACTCTTTCTATTCAATACGTTGACAACAAAAATAATTTACGGTTCGTAACTATTGTTGAATCACATACCTCGTCATCTATTATTTCAAAATTTACTATATAGTAAAAGAAATTAAATAACTACAGATATAAATAATATATAAAATTTGTTAATATAAAGCTCTAAAAGTGTATTATTAGTGCCAGTATTTGTGAAGCTCAGTTTGCAGATTAAATGAAATTGTTACTTATACTGTTTGTTGCCAGCCTGTTGATCATAGTAAGTATATACTATAATTATATAATAAAAAGTTCAATAAGTACCCACATATTAGGGTTGCGCTTTCTTAGGATACAAGCGCGTTCTCGTAAAAATTGCGGCAAAATTTACAATATGGATGTGATTGGATTGTTCAACGGCTTAAGAAAAACAGCCATGGAATATTGTGTTTTAAAATCCATAGGATTTGCCAGCATTTAGGCTAAAAATTAACAACAAGAAACTTCTTTGCTTTCATGACAAAAATCTCACAATAAAGTAGTGTTAAACATGCTGGCTTATGGCCTTATTCTAAAGGTTAGAAATGTTGCTTTCATAGAAGCTTTTTTGGCGTTATACATAATATGAAATTTATTGTTTTTTAAGGCTTTATCTTTATAACTAACCCTTTTGGTTATTGTATTTATTTTGCAAGTCAGTCAAAAACTTGTTTAAACATATACAAATATCAGAGCGAAAGGTCACCCTTAAGGCTTTTTGTATAAATGCTGAACATATCTCTTTAAAATATTTTTTTGTGCTGGTCTTCATTATTGTGCAATTGGAAAAAAATACTTTAATTGTTTTTCATTACACTGGTTTACATTTTAAAAATTTAATAGACTACGTATACACAATTCGCAGGCTGTTTAAAATATAAATTTACCAAAAAAAAAAAATGGGCACGAGAACTTACTTAATTTATACTTGCTTTAAATTTTTTTAAAAACATTAGGAAAAGATAAATATTTTTCGATGATCTGTCTTGTTATAGTTTTTAATTCAAATTTTTAATACAACGCATGATCCAAAGTTAATAATATTTTGACAAGTATTTTTTACATCTTGATCCACTATGCAATGAACGTCTACAAATTTAACATTTAAAAAATCACAATGCTGACTGTAGAATACAAAAGCAAGAATACTTATCATGCTTAAAGTAAAATATCCAAGCATGTTAAAATAAATAACTTTTGTTTTGCCCTTTTTAAAAAAAACATTTTTTTAAATATTTGGATTTGTCATATTGTTTTTGTAAACAAGAGAATAATTTTTATTTAAAAATAATACCAAAATAGTTTAAATTTTGCATTGTTAAAGCAACCAAAATAAAATCAGTAGAAAATTATGTTTCTTATCGTTATTCTGCTTTGAAAAGACTACATTTGGCAACATTAGTTTACATTTATGGATAAATAATATCATCTGTATTCCTATACGTCATGATTAAAACAATTATATTTTTTCTATTTATTTCCAGGAAAATGTTCTATGTCAACGACTCAATAATAGGCATTTAAGAGGAAGTGGAGGAGTTGCACATCGGGGAGGAGGATGTGGGCCATCAGGTAGTGTATAATATTTGTAACAAAATTGGTTGTTTTGCTTAAAATACTTATCTGAACATACAAAAACCTTTGAAAATATGATATGTCCTCCATCAAATCTGGCAAAAAAATAACCTATGCTATTTTACACAATGTTTTAAAGTTTTTCTTTTTAAAATTTAAAAAAATATACAGGGCATTTGGGTGCGTACTGGGGCGATTTTGGGGCTCGGGAAACTATTTATCCCTTGCAGGGCCTATAAAGCTTTGCCGGACAATATTGACGAGTAGAAAAACTTTTAAACAAATTTATTCAAGCCTGCTAGATATACGTACACGTACATGTTCACATTACACAACAAAAAGTTATATTTCGCGACTAATTACAAGTTACTACATGATTAGCCTTGGTAACTAGTGGTTTAGTGAGTGGGTTCAATTGTGACGTCAATGCAAGTTAATACAAAATGCAACATGAAAATTTTTACCCACTAAAAACTCCGTTCCCAAAAACCTAATCCCATTGTATTTCTGGCGGTTTCCTAAGACCTTAAACAATTAACAGGTTGAGCGATATTCCAAGATGAAGATGTCAAAATTTAGAAGGAAAAAGGAGGTCATTCCTCATTGAAAAATATAAAAAAAGGTTTAAATAAATACGGGTCCAAAAATGCATAGTTTCCAGGATACAGATTGTTAACCTTAAAAAAATGGGTTTTTGTAATTATCTTAAATACCCTTTAGTCAATTAGTACAGTGGATGGGGAGAAAAAAAGTGTTTGACCTCCGGATTTACAGTTTTAATTTTTATAAAAATTTGGAATTAAGTTGCTTTTACCCTCTAGATCAAAGTTTATATATGTTTAAGGTGTGCTTTTTATTTTTAGGGGTAAAAACCACCCCTTATGCTAAAAAATTAAAAAACCATGGAAATAGACCTTATGTAACTTAAAATCATAGCTAAATATGTGGAATTAATATATTTTTATGTTGTGAGTTATATCTAACATTATTTTTGTAACGTTTCACCTAAAAATCACCCTTAATAACGAAATTACAAAAAAATATATATTTAATAACGCTTTTATTGTAGAATTTTTTTAATAGTTTACGGTATAATAAATATTTAACTACCATAACTCAACCTTTATAAATAACCACTCCTTATGAGATTTACAAAAAAATGTTTTTGACAAATTAAAATGATTTAATGATACATAATTATAGTCCCGGAAATGAAGCTAAAAAAGGGCAAAACCTGGCAATTTTTTTGTCCTGCATCGATTTAAATATTTACACCCTTAAAAATCAACCAGCTTAAAGTTAAAAAACATATTTACACCAAAGAAGTGATTAATTTATCATAGTAATTTAATTTTAGAATGTCGTTGCTTAAAATATGTACTAATTTCATTTTGCAACTTTTCGACCTTTATAAATCAACTCTTAATATAGCTTAATTAAAAAAAAGATTTAACCCCAAAAAATTAATAGCTTGACAGATGTATTAATTAAAGATATTACTGCCTGAAATATTATCAATTTCATTCTTTTACAAATTTTCAATCCTTAAAAACCACCCCTTACAACATTGTAATTCGTATAAACCAATATAATAGATATAAATAGGAAAAAAAGTAAAATTACATACCAAAATTATAAGTATAAAGTATACCGGTTGTATAGAATATTATGCTCCGAAGTGGGCTATTCGAATTTTTCGAAAAAAAAATGATTGGTTTTTAAAATCTAGCTCATTTAGTTTTAACGATAGAAAGTTTTTTCAAAAATAATTTTGTAGGATTTTTTAGGAGCTACATGGCTATGTGATTTAAATCATTTTAAATCCCTTAGTTTTAAAAAGGGATGAGTTTAAAGGGCTAGAATTAGGTGGTGCTTGCTCGTAAATAAAGGCTTTAAACGGCCATATCTGGCCAAACATTTATTGTACAGAAAAATCCATGTAATGAAAAGTATATGTTATCAAAAAAGCTATAATTCGGTAATGCCTCATTTTTTTCGTATCTCCAGTATTGTTGGAGTTATTTTAAAGAAAATGGCTATTTTTATGAAATTGCGGAAAAACGTTTTTTACTTTAAGTTTAATTTTTTCTAAAATTAAGCCTTTTAATTTGGTTAAACTTCTAGGATGTATTAATATTACATATATAAAAAGAATCACAGAAGGGTACAGATTGATTTTAATTAAGAGGGGAATTAGGGGGTTATGTTTAATGATCTTGTCGTAGAAAGTAGGGATGGAACTTATTTTTATCATAACTCGCTCAATTTTCATGCTAAAAACTCTTTTTTTGTTTTTAAAAGAAAGGTCTATTTATATGCTTTAAAATAGATCTTATAGGTTTTCCTTGAAAAATGCAAACTTTTTCCGCTATTTGGCTTTGAATCTTTTAAATTTAGCATTTGACGAACAAAAACTAACAATTATTAGCCGTAGCTCGGTCCGTCTTGGTTGTAGCAAAATTTTAAAATAACATTTTTAATTTTTTTTATAAGCTTCAATTTTGTTCTCTACAGTTTTTTTTTTGATAAAATGCATATTTTTAGATTTATTCGTGAAAAACCCATTAAAAACGTCGATTTTTTCGTCGAAAAACTTACTTTCAATCGAGAATAACTCGAAAAATATTAGTTTAACGAAAACATTGTATGAAACATTTTTTACTTAAAATTACTTTCTTTATCGATTTCTGTACTTAAAATGTAATAACAAATTTCCACCCCCAAGATGGGGTGGCAACCACTCCCAGAATAAAAGCACACCGTAACATGATAATAAAAACTTTAATCCTTGGGCTATTCCCTACCTTCTGTAATAATTTCAGGTAATTCCATGCAGTAAAAAAAAATTCCGAGCCAAAATGCCTCATTTCTTGTACTAAATTTTCTTAAAATTTGTCAGTGTTTTTTTTAGTAATAAGGTATTATTTTAGGCCTAACTAAAATAAAATTATTAAGTTTAGAAGTTCAGTGGCCTCTCAGGAGACACCTTATCGAAAATAATTGTAAAAAAATACGCCACTGACTTTTTTGCATTTTTTATATTTCTTCCATCTTGCTTCGTTTTCAAGAAAATAAATAAAACCAATTTATTGCAAGTCTCCAAACCACTATAATAGTGAACTCTAGTTTCAAATTAAAATTTAATTTTTTAAAGCTTTTACTTAATATGGTCCTGAGACTAACAATGAATTGGTTTTAATTTATTTTCTCGAAAACGAAACAAGATGTAATAAAATATCGGGAAACCAAAAAGTTGTTTTTTTGATAGCTCAATACAAAAAATATAAAAATTGCAAAAAAAAACCTTGGCGTACATTTTTTTCACACCTATTTTCGATATGGTATCCTCTGAGACGCCACTGACAAATTTTAGGAAGGTATTAAAGGTAATTACAAAAAAAACTATCTTTTTTTAAGTTTAACACCCTCTACCTTAGCATTTTCGGACCCATATTTATATTTTTTTTTATATTTTTCAATGGGAATCACTTTCTGAAATTAAATTTGGCAGTGTATTTTTTAAACACCCTGTAAAAATAGTGTTATTTATTTTCTAGGCGGCAGGGGCCAAAATCAGGGTAACAACGGGGTGCCACCCCCTCCTTCCAACCCGGCAGCACAATGGGCGCCCCAAACTGTAGCTCCCCCAAACAATACGTTTCTTGGTCCTCCATCCAATGCAAATGTTAATACTGGTACCGTTATTGGACCACCACCAGTAGGCAGTGTTGGTCCAACGAACAATCTTGGACCACCACCAGCAGGATAGTGTTTGAATTGTTTTATATATTATAAATTCGGCGATAGATTTATAATAAATAATCAGCTCGTCTGACAGACGTTATTGATATATTTAAAATCGTATAATAAGAAAAGTAATGGCTACATCTGACAGTATAGTTGGTATTTTTTTGTACAGTTTTGTGAAACGAAAATGCAGAGACCCCAACATGGAAAACAATGCCATTATTTCTTTTTATTATTTGATTTTTAATAACTTTAACGTCTTTTTGACAGTTAATTAAAAATATATATATCGTCCTCTATCTAAATTGTTGTGTGAAATAAAGATAGTATTAAAAATATGGATTTTATTTTAATAAAATAACTATGTTTAGTTCCAGCTTTAAAAAGTGGTTTATCTACACCAATTAAAAAATCCAGATGATCAATTGACTATCCAACGAAGACTAAAAAGCATAATATTTGTGGCTTTCCCCGTATTTAAAAAAAGTAAAATAGTTATCTTGTGTATTTCCATTAAATCCAAAAGATCACTTAAAACAATGATTTGAAACTTGAAACAGAAGAGATACTATATGAAATAAACATTTTTTTCTACAAACGTCAGTTTGATTTTTAATGCATGCTGTTAGTGTCTAAAATGTCATTTTATAACACTGTTGTTAAAAGTAATTTACTTTTTAAAGAAATTACAAAAACGTAATACTCAGATCAAAATAAATTATTTATTCAAATAAAAGTACGAGTTAGAATAAGAAACTCCATGGCCAATCTCATTGGTCACAATTTACTTTGGTAAGATTTGTACCCAAGCAGAAAGCAATGTCACCTACCAAAGTTTTTGCTAAATTTAATCAGCAATTTTCTTTTTTTCTTGTAGCGAGTCTTCTATATAACCCTCTGCTACTGTACTGTGTACTGTGTGATGTTATGGATTTTTCGGCGGCCATTTTTGCGAAAAATATTGGTGTTGCAAAAAAAAAGTAAGGACCATTTTTGTAGATTTCCAGGTGATCTTCATTTTTTTGTCTGAACAAAAATTCTCTAATTCGCATATTTTGGAAGATATTCGCGCGAAACTCATTTTTGGGACTTTGGGGGCATTTTTAGCGGGTTCCCACGTCGGAATCGTGATAAACTTTTTCTCGCTCGAAAGCATCCACGAAACTGTACAGATTTATTTACAGCTTTGGGTACTTGTACATGTTTTGGTATTAAGGCATAACTTCTAATTCTGAACTTTTTTTTATAACATTTTGCTGAATTTTTTAAAATAAGGGTACTTTACTTCTGTTTTTATATTTTTTAATCTACCCTCTATGCTGTTTGACTTGCAACCGTTCTAAGTGCACCTAATATGATTATCGAACATGAACCACCTTTCGGTAAAATTTTCCGAAAGGTGGTTCATGTGCATATGTTGCACACTCAGATGACCCCAATATATATATATATATATATATATATATATATATATATATATATATATATATATATATATATATATATATATATATATATATATATATATATATATAACACTAATTTATACTATACGTCACATGCTTTGAAATTTTACGTCTTAAAATAATCAAAACAGTTCTACACCGGACTAAAAGTTCATTGGAGATGGTGCTGGTTATCCTTTACTCTTCATACTCACGGGCAACGGCCGCGCGGAATGGCAGAACAGCAGGCGTGAGCTCACCAACGAATAAAATCTACTTAAACCTTATAAGTATATAGAAAGAGTAAGAGAAATATAGATTTTTACACGTGATGTCACAAAGCTGATAACCCTCCCATACTCCTTGTCACACAATGTCACAATCCTCAACATCCCTCCCCCCTTAAAATATGACGTAATTTAACGGATGGCCCCTTACAACGTATAAATTATTTACAATTAATTTTTCCAAAAATTACCTATGTTGTGATCCGTTTTTAATACCCTGTCATTTGGGCATGTTTCGAGCGGTAGACATGAAAAAGTCGGAAAAAATTTTGTCGGACAAGTTTAAATTCACATTTTCCACAAAACTTCCAGTAACTTTAGCTAAAAAAAAGTTGTGGTCGTGACCTTTTAGAACCTTGGGAAATCGCCATAATATAGGGATTTTTAAGCGGAAAAGCGGAGGAATCGAGAAAAGTCGCTGAGGAAAAGTGTGGTAGACTCGTCGAAACGAAGTTCCTCACGAATTATAAAATATGTGGTAATCAACTTGCCAGGAGGGGCTGTACTGTGGACTAATATATTTCCGTTTGAAATACAGAACTGTGTGATCCTAGTGGAATGGAGAATTGTGAATTCCTCATTTCACTGTACATGCCCTCTCCAGTTCACTGCTCGGTTTTGGAACCATCCGTATACCAGATAATGTCTCCAACCGTACCGGGGAGATCGGGTTGCTGCCACTCACTTCGATCTGGAATTTTTGCCTCGAAGTTTTTGTTAAATGAGTATTGGGGAATCATCTGGTCTCAGGATGTTGCCGCCAACCTGACTTTTTATGTTCTTGTGTCCCAAACTAGCGTGTACACCAGTTGATTTCTGTGTCAGTCGGAAGTAGCTCATTCTTGCCTCTCCCATCACTATGAGGTTAAGTGGTGGAAGGTCTAAGAGACACTCCTTGGCTGCTGTTGGGGTTGTTTTAATTTCTTCTGTTATAGCTAAGGAAGCAAGTCTTTGTACCTTGGCCAGTTCTATAACAGCAGTTCTTTGTCGCATTTTGTCCACCATTCCACCATATTCAGTATGTCATCTAAACCAAACGAAATTTGATGAAAACAGAGCGGAAAATTATTGGCCTACGTGTATTGTTGTCTGTTGTCCTTAGCTTAGCTCGAGTTAGGCTTTTGTTAAAAAATAGGAGTTTTGGGATATTTGTACTCAGTATACTAAATTGAAGTTTTCGAAAGGTTATATATCGTGTATATATCAATTAGGTGGCACACTGAGTATAATCGTTCAAAGACGGCTACTTTTTGCACCGTTTAGGTCAATTTTCTAGTCAATAAACCTTAGTTATCCTGTAAACCCTATCAATAAAAAATCAGCGTATAGTCAATATTCACTATTTAAAGAAGCATACTGGTTACGATTGCTCCCTTTTTCTCCGATGGGCGGTCGGTTTTAGCTACGTTTTCTGGTGTTAATGCACTTTCTACACGTCCTTCACGTGAATCATTTACAAGACGTGTACGACCACAATTCAGTTTAACAACCCATCTTTCTGATGTCCTAATGGAAGGTGAAGCGTACTTATATAATTTTAACAATCGTTCATGAATTTGTTTTGGTGCTACACCTTCCAGAAGTAAGAATTTTATCACAGCACAATATTCAGTTTTTTTCTATTGTAACAAAATACTCTGACATGTGTACAGGGTCTTTGATTATATTTACGTGGCTTCTGGAGCCTTTATTTTTGAAGACAGAAAAAAAATGTTTTTTATAAAAATTGTAGAATTTTTACCATATTATCTTTTTCTGATTTTAAATATATATACATTGATGATATTTGGATAAACTATTTTTGAGATATTTAGGCTTAAAATAAAAATAAATTTAAAAAAAATCATATTAGTATCAAGAAAGCTATAAAAACGATAAAATTGTTTTAATAATTTTGACGTATTGATATTGTAAAAAGTTAAAATTTATCATATTAACTATTAAAAGTAATTTGTACTGCTTTTTTGTCGATCCAATTGAGAAGAACAAAAAAATCGCTATTATGCGTCTTTTTTATGGTAACAATAATAATGTGACAACAGTGCAAAGGAAATATTATTATATTCTTTACAACGGGTACCATCTATAGATACTATTAAATACATAGTAAGAAAGTTTATTGAACGAAAAAGCTTTGAAATGGAGAAAAGGACTGCAGCACGAAATGAAAACAAAGTTTTGGATATCCTCGTTTTTTCAGCATAATTATTATACTTTTTTTATTGGACTAGCACTAACTACTTTTAATAATTTAAGAAAATCCTGAAATATCAATCTCTGATGCAGCATCTGAACTTAATATAATAAAACAGATTATAAAATTTGTTTAACCTTTTAATTTTAAAAATTTTATCCATGTAAAATTAGGTCCGTTCAGAATCTTCCTGAACAAAACATGCAGGTTCGACCTAAGTATACATTGGAAATAGCTAGGTTTATGCAGCAGGATCCAAAGTTTTTAAATATTCACCGACAAGTCTTCCTTCACTATAGCAAAAATGTTTAATCACAAAAATAAACATTATTGGTCCAGAGAAAACCCTCACCAAATTCAGCAACATAACAATTTTATTGTTTCCATGGCTTTCTTGATACTAGTATGAAACTTTTTGTAATTTATTAATAATTTAACCTAAAATATCATCAATGAATATATTTTTAAAATCAGAAAAAAAACTTTCGTTGTAGCACATAATATATATACAGGGTGTTTCATTTAAAAAAGTTGAAGTGGTCAAATTTTTTCATTGTTTTATTGCGATATTTTTTTACTGATAATTTCAAAAGATAATATGGTAAAAATTCTACAATTTTTATAAAAAACATTTTTTTCTGTCCTCAAGAATAAAGGCCTCAGAAGCCACGTAAATATAATCAAAGACCCTGTACTTCGAATAGCTGTAAAAATGCGAATGAGTTGGCAGATCTTTAAGAAACTTGCATGTGTTGGTAAAAACGTACTACCATTTTCTAAAAGTAAATCAATGAACCTAATAATGTCATCTCTTATCAAAGGAGGAAACCCATTGAACAACCAGTTAAATCCTTTTTTAAATTAAATCTGTCCAGATTATTAAAAATATTTTTTTTACCATAAGTACTATTTTTTTAACGGTTCTTTCTGCCACGAAAAAAAAAACTTTTTTTTTTCAAAATTTTTTATTATGTTGTTTTTATTATGTTACTAATCAGTATCGAATTTGTTTATGCTACCTTCTTTTCTATTTTATTTTCACCACTGTCTTTCTTTTCAGGAGGTGCTACAGTCCCAGCAAAATCATCAATTTCCTCATTTTCTGGTGCGCAAACCATTTTGCAAGTTAACTTTTCACCCTGTTGATTATAAACATTGTCAAATGGGTTAAATCTGGGTGGTCCCGACCTAAGCTGATAGCCTCCTCTAAAATTCATATAAGGATTGAAAGGCTGAGGGTTTTGGCTGTTTGGAAACTGAGGTGGGTATTGAGGAAACTGGGCGGGGAATTGAGCATTAAACTGGGCATTTGATGAAACCTAAAATATAAGAAAACATTTAACTATAAAATTTTATAGACAACAGAAGTTTTTTAAAGTTTAAATATATTAAAGGTAAATATAACACTGTTACCCCAATCAAATTGTCATTCAAAATAGGGCCCAAGTAAGCATGAAATAGGCTATTTAGTTTTATTGTTTTAAATGGTCTATTAGGGCGCTAATAACAGTAATCTGTGGTTTCCCACCAAAATTTTTGATGGGAGAACTTTTGACAGCCCAAAAACCACGAGTTTTTTGGCATTTTTTAGTTTTTTCGATATATCTTGGAAACTAATAATCTTATCGATTTTTTATTTTGCACTTTTTTAAAGAGCATTAAATTTCCTACAATTTTCATTAACTAAAGTCTCGTCTTACTCTAACAGCAAGCGAGCTACAGCCGTCAAAAATTGTCTATTTTTGCCAATATTGCAAAAAATCGCCAAATCCTCCTATTAACTCCTTTAAATTTTTTTATAACTCGTCCAACTTAATGTAAAAATCATAAAATTGATTATGGTTGAAAATGGTTGACTTAAAAAGCCCTAGCTTTGGTTTTAGAGCGAAGGAATAAAGGAGGGAGTGGTGACGCACAGTGTTACGAGTTACGATCTTATGGTATGACGGGACAAAAATCATAACTCTGATTACACCAAATGCAATTCAAAAACAAAAATAAATTATTATCTACAGCCCGTCGCTTAATTAATTTTACGCTAATTATTCTGAATCAGAACTACTTGATTCTTCACTTAAATTTAAATTACGAAAAATCTAAAGAAATAGGGAAATCCACAGGATTTTTAATAAACATATACTTTTCTAACTGAAAATCAAATTGGAAAGAGTTTTTTTTTTAGATTTAAATTTTCTGATTCTAGCTAAATGGGCATCGGATGCTAACAAAAGCATTTTAATTATATCAGTATTCGCAGATATTCTAGAGCACTTACGGCCATTATTTAATCGAATTTTTCGACATTCTTTATGTCTTGCTTCCAAAGCATCCTTTGAAAGCTGACCAACTGGTAAGTCAAAAAATTTGATTATATCACCCCCGTGAACTAATACCTTATGAACTGTACTGGGCATATAGGCTATATACAATGATAAATATAATGTTCTTGCCCGATCTAATAAATTTATTTGTAGTAATTTTATAGCCAGATGCTATAATTTTTAAAATTAAACATTTTCAATTAATTCACAATTTACTTCCGTGATTCCTGCACTTATTTGTGGGTTATGGAAAAAACGCCTGTCAGTATTGCCATCATTTGTGGGTCAATACCCAGGCTTAGATCTATCAATTATTAGACCCATTCTAGATTAAACTTCACTTTGGATTCTTTTTTTGCCGTTTTCAAATATTTTTTTTATTTTCTTCGCCTTTGACTTGCCAACTTTTAATTTGTAATTGAAATATGTGCAGCAGGCACTTTAAAACCTATTCAACAATGTAACTTGACAAACCAAAATGTTTGGAACAATATATTTGAAACACTTCCAGAATTACCTTCACAGATAAGCTCATAAAGTTTTAATGCGTTTATTAATGTGTTGATAATATGTTCCCCGTTTCGAACTAAGTCTTCATCTTTTTTCATAAATACAAATTTTATTGGCTTTTTTAAGTCAATCATTTTCAACCCTAATCAATTTTATGATTCTTATAATACTTTGGACGAGTTATAAAGAAATAAAGGAGGATTTGGCGATTTGTTGCAATGTTGGCAAAAAGAGACAATTTTGAGGGGCTGTAGCTCGGTTGCTGTTAGAGTTAGACGAAACTTTAGTTAATAAAAATTATAGCAAATTTAATGTTCTTTAAAAAAATATAAAATAAAAAATCGATAGGACTATTAGTTTCCGAGATATATCCAAAAAACCGAAAAAAGTCCAAAAAATTCGTGGTTTTTGGGCTGTCAAAAGTTCTCTCATCAAAAATTTTGGTGGGAAACTACAGATTACTGTTATAAGCACCCTAATGGACCAATTAAAACAATAAAACTAAATAGCCTATTTCATGCTGGCTACAATGTACTATTTGATTGGGCTATGTTCTGCATTTTAATTTTTTTGTCGCCCCTTGATTTTTTGGGGCTTTTGTTAATCTACTGCAACGTGTTAAATTTAAATATAAGCTCGGTGTATACCTGTCGTCCAAAAGTCTTTAAGATACAAAATATGAGAAACACAAATCACAAATAAATAGCAAATTTTTACAAACTGTAAAAAACCAATAAAACATATTAATATAAGTAACTAAATTTTAATATAAAACTACTTAATATAAAAACTAATTCTTAAAATTACCAATAGCTTGCAAAACAAAATAAATAATGAAAAATTAATCATAAATAAAATTTTACGCTAATTATTCTGAATCAGAACTACATGATTTTTCACTTAAATTTAAATTACGAAAAATCTAAAGAAATAGAGAAAACAATAAAACTAAATAGCTTATTTCATGCTTGCTACAATGTACTATTTGATTAGGCTATGTTCTGCATTTTAATTTTTTTTGTCGCCCCTTGATTTTTTGGGGCTTTTGTAAATCTACTGCAACGTGTTAAATTTAAATATGAGCTCGGTGTATACCTGTCGTCCAAAAGTCTTTAAGATACAAAATATGAGAAACACAAATCACAAATAAATAGCAAATTTTTACAGACTGTAAAAAACCAACTAAAACATTTTTTACAAAAAATACTTTATTTTTTATTAAAAGAAGTATAAGATAATCAAACAATCAGTTGTCTTTAAGCTTTACACGCGTACATTTTTGTCTTTATTAAATATAAAAGTAAAAGCATTTGCTTTTATATTTAAGGCTTTAATAAAAAACATAAAAACTTTAGTTTTGGTTAGTAGGCCCTGTACTTCCCACTTTGTTCCTAGAGCGTCCATACTGCGGAACCTGCTACCCGCAGATATTTTCGCCTTTTTCTTTAAATTTCAAATATGTAAGTTCCGTGTAAAAAACTTCGTCTTACCACACTTAAGACACCCACAGTACTAGTACTCAGCCTTCTTGGAATGTCAAGATAAATGGTGTTTTTAAGGGCCCATTTATTTTTACGAAGAAAAACGTAAGAGAGATTTTGTTTTTGCTCTTTTAAAAAGTTTTAAGTATGGCTTGATTATGGTTCAGTAAATGAATGGACAAAGCTGTAAGTAAATCTGCACAGTTTTCTATTATAGCGCAATTCTTAGGTCTTCGGGGATGCTTTCGAACGAAAAAAAAATTATTAATGAAGATCGCCTTGTAATCTACAAAAATGGTCCTTATAATTTTTTTTTCTAAAAATCGATAGTTTTCGAGATAACGGGACCCAAAAGTCCCATCATTTCAGCTGCCGCTCTACGGCTAGAATACCGCTATCTTCATGGATTCACTTATAAGCGGCGGACAAATTATTCCATTACTCGGGCAATAATGTATTTTTTTTTATAATTCAAAGTTTATCGAAATGAGAAAACCCGTACCTATTATTGCATATGCGTTTGGAACCCTTTTTGATTTTTCTAGAATAATAAAAAAAGCGGTCAAAGTTTTTTTTCATAATATTTTAAGAGTTTCTCATTAATTTATTGATATTTAAAAAAAATGGTTTGTTAATAATTTTTCTTTTTTATAATAAGACTTTAGCAAGTGTTTAATGATCCTAGAAAATGTCCTTCACCATCTTACTTATTTACTACTACCACATCTATCCAGTGTGGAATGTTATGGTTTTTTCGACGGCCGTTTTTGCGAAAAATATTGGTATTGTGAAAAAAATGATTAAAAACCATTTTCCTAGATTTCGAAGTGATCTGTATTTTTTGTCTAAACAAAAATTCTTTAATTCGCATATTTTGGCAGATATTCGCGGAAAACTTACTTTTTTCAGCGGTTCCCAAGAATTGAGCCACAAATGAAAACTGTACGGATTTATTTACAGTTACTTCTGTTCTGTTTTATTTACAGTTTACTTCAGTTACTGAACTATTTATTATTCATGTACCTATCCTATAATACGTGACTGTATAAAAATTTATATTTTTTCTTTTTGGTTTTATTTGCTGTTGCTTATGTTAGATTTTTAAGTAAAAATATTATTAGGGTTAATCTTGGGATCCCGGAATACCGAGATCCCGGGATTTGGTTTTTATTCCCGGGATTTCAAAACAGGATTCTGATCCCGAAAACCAAAAACCCTATGCATTGGAGGTGAATAAATTTTGCTTCTGCTCTGGTAAGAGTTTATTAAGAACTTTTTCCTGATCCATAGTTAACGACAGCTGATTTTTGGCCCTGCTGTCTTATTTGTACAAAACAACACTCTGCGGTCCTGTAGGTACTGCAACAATTTTTAGATCGACACAGTTATCTATTTATAATTTTCGTATTTTGTACTTTAAAGTAACATATGCATATTTTCATTAGTGTAGAACTAATAAGTAGGATAGACCGAGGCGAATTGGACCAATTTTATAAATCGGATCAAAATAAGAAATCCGTTAATATTTTGAAAAACGCGTTAACACGAAACACAAGTGACTGCCGCCATTGGTAGTGTTTCGGTTGGACTAGTACATAAGTGTTAGCGCTGCTCGCAAACGAGCGCAGTGTTTGTTTTACTCCAAGGGTTTGTGTTAAACCTTTAAATATATGTCTTATATTTATGGGCAAGGGGCGCAATTCTTAGGTCTTCGGGAATGCTTTCGAGCGAAAAAAAAATATTAACATTACAGGTGGTAAAGGGCTGAAAATGGCACCCAAGGTCGGAAAATGGGTTTCCCGCTGTATCTGCCAAAATATGCGATACAGCGCCGTATCTAGGCGGTGGCGAGATGGGCGCCCGCCAAGGGCGCAGCTACCTGGGGGGCGCAAAATCGACCATGAAAAAATGTTTTCATCAGTTGTCAGTATCGTTGTCATATTAATATTTTTTATTGACAAAATTAATTAAATAAATAAATTACAACAAAACAATTTTATAGCAAATTTTTAACTTAGATACTTAATTTAATTATTTTCAATTTATTAAGACTGAAAAAATGTATGAATTAATAATAAAATATCAATTTATCCAGATACCTATAGCGAGAATATAACTCCTTAAATTTTTTTAATATTTAAGCTGCAGATAAATTGGTATTTTATACATTGGGGGCAGCTCTAGTTCCAAACTTATAATGTATTTTTCAAGTAGTTTCTGTAAAAATCAATGAATCATTCGTTTAGCTAATATATATGTTTTAAATTCAACTCTTACCATGGGGATCTCAGAAACGGTAAGAGATACAAGGAAGTTAAAATTGGTACAAATTTGCCTATAGGGAAGCCCAATAATACACTGTTAAAAAATTGAAGTTATCTCTTGTAATTTTGGAAATTTGGCAAAATAACTAAAATGTCCAATTTTTCTTTTTATTTTTTTACGAGCTTATTTTAAAAGGTAAAAAAAATCTAAAAATACATTCTTATCGGAACTTTTTGCGCCTTATGTATTGGTGAAGTCAAAACTTTTTATGACGTTTCGTTTTCGTGAAACCATCTACAACATTATTACTTTTTTTAAATACGGCCTGATTTTTTTTATTGATACGCAACTTTTGCCCCAATTTAAACTTCCTCGTATTTCTTATCGTTTCCGGTAGCCCAATGGTGACAGTCGAATTTGAAACAACCTGTATATTTTAAAATCTTTTTACATGTTTTATAGCAAAGATTTTAAATATTTTCTGTAAATACATGTAATACAAGTTTTTAATTAAATATTTTGTTGCATATTATTAAATTTATTAAAGTATTAATGTTACGTTTTAGAAGGCCTGCTAAGCACAGTATTTTTGTAACTATTATTTTATTGTTGAGAAAATTTATTCTAAAGTTTAATCATCCTCAAATAAGGATGTATAGTTAATTTATATTCCACTTCTTTGAGCCAGCTACAAACAGTTGTTTTATGTAAACCGTGTCTATTTCAAATATTTCCATATAAAAAAAAATAAAGAATTTGACACAAATTCCACCACAAAATTGGTATTTTAAAGAAACGAAATCCTCGGATCAAAAAACTTTAGATCTACAACTTTGCACTTTAATTTTGTAAAATTTCCTGGGGAAAACATCCGATCTCCCCGTTTTCGTTGAAGGGTATTCCATAATCCCCAAATCCCCCGGTGTGTGAAGGGGGCGCAAATGTTAAGCCCCGCCAAGGGCGCGGCCATACCTAGATACGGCACTGTATGCGAATTGGAGAATTTTTGTTTAGACAAAAAATGAAGATTGCCTTGTAATCCACAATAATGGTCCCTATATTTTTTTTTTAAATCGATAGTTTTTGAGATATCGGGACCCAAAAGTCCCATCATTTCAGCTGCAGCTCTACCTCTAGAATGCCGCTATCTTTATGGATTTACTTATAAGCGGGCGGACGAATTATTCCATTACTCGGACAATAATGTATATTTTTTATTAATTCAAAGTTCATCGAAATGAGAAAACCCGTAGCTATTATTGCATATGAGTTTGGGCCCTTTCTGATTTTTCTAGAATATTAAAAAAAGCGGTCAAAGTTTTTTTTCACAATATTTTAAGAGTATCTCATTAATTTCTTAACATGTTTTGAAAAAATGGTTTGTTATTAACGCGTTAACACGAAACACAAGTGACTGCCGCCATTGGTAGTGTTTCGGTTGGACTAGTACATAAGTGTCAGCGCTGCTCGCAAACGAGCGCAGTGTTTGTGTGCGTTACAATTTTGCCGCTTATCTAAGGTAGGTGTTTATTATTCCTTTGTTTTACTCCAAGGGTTTGTGTTAAAACTTTCAAATATAAGTCTTGTATTTATTGGCAAGGGGCCTATTTAAAAAAAAATATTTTTGTTTTTGGGCATAATGTTTTTAGTTAATGTGTAAAATATTTGTTTAAAAAGTGGTTAATATGGGGTTATTCGGATAACGTTATCGGGCCAAAATATGCGAATTGGAAAATTTTTGTTTTGACAAAAAATGAAGATTGCCTTGTAATCCACAATAATGGTCCCCATATATATATATTTTTTTAATCGATAGTTTTTGAGATATCCGGACCCAAAAGCCCCATCATTTCAGCTGCAGCTCTACCTCTAGAATGCCGCTATCTTTATGGATTTACTTATCAGCGGGCGGACGAATTATTCCATTACTCGGGCAATAATGTATATTTTTTATAAATTCAAAGTTTATCAAAATGAGAAAACCCGTAGCTATTATTCCATATGGTTTGGGCCCTTTCTGA
>JAHBCN010011945.1:0-27917 GCA_019359885.1 Listronotus oregonensis
GGATCAGAAAATTTAAAATCTTGTCAAGTTTAATGCACTTATAAACACAATTATGCTGGCTGTCGCGAAAAAAGTTAACCAATACTCAATTTTTAGTTATGTGTGACCAACTTGTACACAACAAAGAGTTATGAAAATTTCTGTGTTTTACTTTCAAAGACAGACCTTAATTTACGCAAACACATTATCCATAGCCACAACAGCTTGAAAAACGATGTGATTCCTCTTTCGACCATATATTTTGATTATATCCCAAATCAGACCCTGCCTAAAGAGGGCCATTTGCCTTATTAATAACTTCTACTTTTTTACAAAAAAAAGCTTTCTTCTCTTGCCCACCTAATTTGTGGGTCACCTGCCGCTGTTTTGTGGGTATTTTTACGGCTTTTGCTTTGAAGAACAAATCCATATAATTTATCTCCCAGCAGCCTAAACAGTGAAACATCTGAAGAATCCCCAAACGTTTCACTTTGTTTCTCTATGAAACCTACTACCTGTATTTTTCTTGCCCTCCGAAACTCCAAATCTTTTGGTCACGTGATAACAAACTAACTCTTATTTACTTAAAACCTTACTTAGACCTTAGCCTTTGTCGACTAATTTTTTATTTGGTTAAAAAAATAATAAGTAGAATAAAAGAATATAGTTTTTTTTCAAAGATATATTTTTATTGCAACTAATATGTGTATATTAAAAAATATATTTCTTGTTGTGCGTAGGATATAAATTATAAAATTCTTTAAATTATTAATTTAGTGGCTTTGTAGCAAGTATTATGCATACTTTAGAAAAATATGTATTACTTACTTAAACTAAATCTTTTAGTTTTAATAAATAGCCAACAGAAACTGTTGAGTCGTAAGCAGACGACGATAAAGTCAACTTACTTTTACGAGCTAATACGGCCTTAGGGAATGTGAGCCCAAATCATCATTCCAAGTAACGTTTAATGAAAAACCATTTACATTTAAATAAGACCCTTAGTAGGCGTATGCTTATCCTAAAATATTTTAATTAAAATGAAGAGAATACACCGGACAGTTTAATAATATGTATTTCAGTAATTAAGATAGTTTTTTTCTCAGTTCTAATAGCCCAGTCAATATACACAATATTTTTTTAAAATCTAGAATTTACCCGTCGAGAATTAAGATTTTGATATTTTAGCAGTAAAGCAAAAAAATTCTTCCACGGATATTTACCTGTGGTTACCTGTGCAGGCCTGTATTTACCCGAATCTTTAATATTTTCAAATAACTTTTAAAGGAATTAAAATACAAAACAAAGTTTTCTATATCTTTATTTAGTATAAAGGTAAAGTGAATTTTCGATTAAAATTAATCGTACAGGTATGTAAAAGGTCCGTTTTTTCCAACATTATTTTAACGTAAATCTTTAAAAAATGAAGATAAAGAAAAATATTTCAAGAAAAAATTATAGATGAATTAGTAACCTAAACTTTTGTATATATTTTTTATGTTTTAATTAGTTATGTAGTTATGACCTATTAATAAATTGAACTATTATTTTTGTCTACTTAAAAAAAATAGAGCCAATGTTTTTAAACAAAAGTTGTAACATACGTCGAACTGCAATGTTATTTTGAAAGTGGTTTTATTACAGAGATATATTCAATTGTAGGGATAAAATATTGTTATAGGCGTGAGTTAAACCTCAAAAATTTCACTACATTCTACTGCATATCGACAGCTGGGGCTTTACATGCTAACTAATGACTTATAAAAATGCATTTACGCTTTCAGTGACTATATACTTGATGTTTAAACAAACTATTAAAACAAATTAAAGGAAAAAAAATTCGTTAATTTTTTAAAGAAAAAATTATATTTTTTAGTCACGTTCACACTATGGGTAACCGCTGCTAAAAATATTCATCTGTGTATTTGTAAAGTTTTAATAGTAAATATTTACCTTAAAAAACTATTTAAATTTTATTTTAATATGTCACATTTTTTCACCTGTGCGTAAAAAACGGTGCACTATTTAAATTTGATAATATACAAATATAAAACAAAATAACCATTTAAAAGTATACACTTTAAAGTACTTGCAGTTAAAGTTTTATAGTGATATAAGAACTATTATTGAAACTATACGGATTTTAGGTTTAAAAATTTTCTGTTAATCGAAGTGAAAAAAAAACGAAAGATAAATTTCGATATTTTTCTTCCTATATGTAAAAAAATACTTTGATTTAAATAATATCAAAAAGTAGGTTTTGAAAAAATAAATCCGCAAAGAAAATAATAGTTTTAATAATTATTACAATAATTATAAGCAAAACTTTGTGCATACTACGTCAAAACAAAAAGCAACATTTCAAAGTGAATTTTGATTAAGAAAAAAATCAAATCTTTATAAAACTATTGTAATCTAAAACTTTGGGCTTTCTGTTATAAATTATCTCGGTTTCATATTTTTTTGTAACAGTTTTTTATTTGATATTAATAATCCGCATGCGTAGTACTCAAAAATTACTTTTTTAAAATTCGGCTGTAATTTTGTTAAAAGTTAAGATATTGTAAAAATTTTTAAACAAAAGTTATAGCTAAGATCACAATCTACAACTTTTTTTTTAAACTTTGTTTATATTTTTTGAATTAGAGAAGTTTTAATTTAAACAATTAAAAATCATAAACATTTGCTATTTTTAAAAAACCCCGGGTCACATCTCTTGGAGAAATTTTTTTGATATCTAATAGATTAAAAAAAACCATCTTATTGCGGAATTTGATGGCTTGACGGGTTCTGTGGTATAATGTCTCTCACGTGTTTAAATTTTTTAAATAATAAGCCATTTATTATGCTTGTTTTTAATTATTTTTTTTAAATTAAAATATAATACTTGCACGCCTGTTTATGTAATTTATTATATTCTAATAAAATATCAATAACATCGAGACTTGGATCACATTACTTAAAAAAATTAGACGAATACTTTAAAATACTTAAAGAAATTAAACAAACCTTTTTTCCTTATATTCTCATTATTTTGGAACTGTTTTATAGTATATATTTAATCGATTTAACTAAATGAGCAACTAATCCTATTTTTATAACAATAGTTATATTATAATAAAAAAATATAAAATAAAACAAACTACTTTTAAAACTTTAAGCTCTTTACCCAAGAACAGTAATTTGCCTTTAGGGCCTTTAGGCATGTCGGATTCTTATTGTATAATAAATAAATATTTAAATTTCTTAAACTATTTTATTTTTTAAATACCACAACTTTGACCTAATGTAGGTATGTAACTATAAGTGGTTAAATTTTTATAGTTTTTACTTCAAAAATTACGAATTTCTTTTATAAACTTTCCCATTTATCCTCTAAGTTGATAAAGCTTAGAAAATACT
Source organism: Listronotus oregonensis (assembly GCA_019359885.1). Taxonomy (NCBI): domain Eukaryota; kingdom Metazoa; phylum Arthropoda; class Insecta; order Coleoptera; family Curculionidae; genus Listronotus; species Listronotus oregonensis. Next base: position 3,382 of record JAHBCN010011945.1, read on the forward strand.
ACCTTTATTTTTCTGATCAATCAGAGTTCTAATTACCCACTCTCTTCAAAAATGACGACTATTCTTTACCAATTTTTATCCTCAATTTTAATACTTCTATACATACGTAGTCCAAAAATGACGAATTTCATGCAAACTTTTACCCACTCTCCCATTTTATCCCTTTTAGGGGGAGTTTCCTAAAAACCTTTGTTTGCTAACGTCTTCTACTCAAAATCTACCACCGTTTTAAATTTCATCTTCATAGGTCAAGTAGCGTTCGAGTTTTGGTGATAAGTCACTGTATAAGTTTCATCTCCATTATAAACCCCCAAAGCATGTTATTCCCAAATGTTAAAACATATCATTTTTAATTGTATGCCATAGCCTACTATCAATTTTCATACTTTTCAGTCCAGAACTAATAAAATTCAATACATACTTTCACCCCCTGGCTGTGCAAAAACCAAAGTCCAAGTCTGAAATCATCCAAAAGTCTACAGAAATTTTTAAAGAACCAAAAAGTAATTTGCAGTCGCCAGTAGGCAACATTGGGAACTTTAGTAATTTAAATATAACTATAAAGTTTTAGCTTCTGTATCATTAAATTGTTAGGTTACTTTTTAATTTTTATCTTGTTTTAGTTTCAATAAAAAATTGTTGTACTTAATACTTTAGTATTTTATTGAGATTTTCTAAAATAATAAAAACAGAAAATTATTAAACCATTAAAACCGAATTTTGCAGGAATTGTCTTTCCAACGCACTAGCGAGTAGAGTTTTACGAATAGTCCGGTCAAATTAGACCAAAAATAAGAGTAAAGGTACATAAATTTACATCAAGCCGAAAGTTAGTAAAATTGTTTAAAACATAATAAAACATAACAGTTTAAAATTTTTCATCGTTTCGGTACGTGGAAAAAAATTGACTCGAGGTCAAAGGCCAAAAAAATTGAATTTTCGCAATTTTTTTCGAAACAGTAAGTTTTATCCTAAATTTACTTTTTACACAAATTGTAGATAAAATTATCTATAAAAAAGGTTTTTAAATTTTTTTTTCTAAAAGCCATCGTTCCTGAGATATAACGATTCAAAAGTTGTAAGCGTTATTGTATGCAGACGTTTCCACACCAACTCTGAGGTAGTGTACTTAGAGCGATTTTTTTAACGTGGTTTTCTCAGTAGGTCTATTCCACCGGTCTGTGGTGATTCTGTTTTATTAGAAACTATTGCATAATTTCAGATGTTTGCAAGGGTTGGAATTGATAAAAGCAATGGAAATTAAAAAACAGTAGAAAAATTTATTTGTCCGATTCATAATCTTCAATTACTTCTTTTCGTTGTTCTTTTTCTTCTTGATCTTTTTTTTCTTGTTCTTGATCTCCTTCTTCTTTTTCATCCTGGGTGTAAATAAATTGCCTCAATAGCGATGTATCGCATGTCTGTTCGTCAGTATTAAACGAATCATCTGGTGTTGGTGATTCAACATTAGAACACGACCGGCCTTGACAATTCGTGCATGCCAGAGAACAAAACAGTCCAACTTTTTTGCAACCACATTTACTACTGCATCCCTTTTAACATTTGCAAAAAATTGTGTTTAGCAGTTTTTTCGTCGCAGGTGGGAGTAAAGTCTGAATTGGTTCTAATATATTATCGACGAACTTTCAACCCAATCTTTTGGGTCTAGCTTATAACCAACACATACTTGATTTCGGTAATATACCCGAAAAAGATGTTGATAAGAAGCAACTGAGGTTGGGGGAAGAGAATTGCACTTGTTTTTTATTTCGAGTGTTTTTAACAAAACATGCTTATCGATACTTATCTAAGCGGGTGGTTTTTTAGGAGCTTCGTACATACAAAGAAAAAAGTTAATTTCGTTGTTGATAACTTCTTGGGAAGTTGAATTACTTTTTTTAAAACCTTTAGCACATTGAACTAAACCTTGTTCTTCAAACATTTTAAATACTGTTGTTCTACCCCTCTTGTTGTCTTGTTATCTTAAGGTTACGCTAGCGTATAAATTCAGGAACTGGGATTCATTTTACCTGATATTCTTATAGTATATTAAATATTTTAAATGTAAGTTACAATCACCGATAGAAAAATATTTTACTTATACAGGGTGTCCGGAAATGACGATGAAAAATAGGTCCGGAAATGCTTCCAGAGGGAGCTACAGGCCCTTGAAGATGGTGCCATAAGAGTGATTTTTATTTAATTTATTAGGATCTACTAACAATACAGAAATTAAGTTTTACATATAAGTAAGAGTGATTGAAGGTCACTTATTGAAAATATCAGACGACCCATATTGCAGCCAGTGGCGTGGAAACAAAGGGGTAGTTAGTTATTTAGGGTCATATTTTTCGCCGAGTGTAGTTTCGCTATCTTTTTAATAAATTATGTTTGTTTGAACATTTTTACGTAAAAAAAGGTTCCCTTGGTATAAAATCGTATAGTCGACGATTTTCGAGATAAACGGACTTAAAAGGAGGACTGCAGTGCGTAAATACAGTAAACAGGCTAGGTAATAAAAATAAGAAGATGCTTGAATACTATTTTTAAATGCAATCATTCTTTTATTTCTATTGCCAAAAAGAAAAACGAATTTATTGGGTACATTTTAAAATTCACCTATGTTTACTGTATTTACGCATTGCAGTCGTCCTTTTAAGTCCGTTTATTTCAAAAACCGTCGACTATACGACTATATACCAAGGGAACCTGTTTACGTAAAAATGTTCAAAGAAACATAATTTATTTAAAAGATAGCGAAAATACACTCGGAGAAAAAAAATATGACCCTAAATAACTAACCACCCCTTTGTTTTCACGCCACTGGTTGCAATATGGGTCACCTGATATTTTCAAAAAGTGACCTCCCATTACTCTTACTTATACGTAGAAGTTAATTTCTGTATTGTAAGTAGATCCTAATAAATTAAATAAAAATTACTTTTATGACACCATCTTCAAGGGCCTGGAGCTCTCTCTGGGAGCATTTCCGGACCTATGTTAATATGAACTTTTTTTCATATCTTTTTATGTAGAATCGTACCTTAAAATTTTTCATCGTCATTTCCGGACACCCTGTATATACAAATACAGAGATGTATATACGTGACGTACTTATGCATACAATGACGCTTACAACTTTTTATATTGTTATATCTCAGGAACGGTGGTTTTAGGATTTTTTTTATCTTTTTTATGGATAATTTTATGGTCTACAATTTTTGTTTTGGGCAAATTTACGATAGAACTTACCGTTTTAAAGAAAATCTCGAAAAACCCATTTATTTGACTTTGTCCTCGAGTCAATTTTTTTCCACATACCGGAACGATGGGGAATTTTAAAATGTTATTTTTAATTTTGTTTTTAACAATTTTACTTACTCTTAGCTTGATGTAAATTTATGTACCTTTGAATCTCTAGATTGTCCGGAGTAGAATAAATATTCAGATTTCACGAATAGTTTGTCATTTTCACCAAGATTGCACTTAATATTTTTAATATAGCTGGTGTAAAACGATTAACGCAATCATGTCACACTTAAAAAATCGATTTAAGCATAAAGACGGAGACTGACTTGTAACAAAACGTTGTAATGTAACATGTTACACATCGAACATTTACGCAGTGAATACAGAAAACTGCGCCGTTTGCGGCAAGCTGCTCGCGAATCCCTTTAAAGTGTTCGGCGCTAGTCAATCAGTGAATCAGTTTGTTCGTTGCGAGCGTATGGAATGTCGTGGTTTTTTCCTATTTTGTTATTTAAATAAAATTCACTTTTTGAGGTTTTGCATTTTGTGCGAATCAGGATGCAATGCGATCGTGAGAAAACCCTGTTTTTTATTGACAAATATATCATAATAATAAAATCGCCATGTTAACTTTTACTTCCACATTACAAAGTGAGGGGCAACAAATATACCCAGTATCGGTCGGTCGGGGGCTAATTAGCAAAAAATCGAGTAATATGTCGTTTATTGGTTTTGTGATACACGAAATTTAATTTTACAGTCTATATGTCATTTTAACAAAAAATTGTCACGGGGGGGTAAAAAGGAGAGGGGATAGAAATTAAGAATTATAAAAAAAAATAATATGTCTTTTATAGGGTTTTTTGATATGCAAAATTTGATTTTACTATATATATAATATTTAAACAAAAACTGGTGGGAAACAGGGGGAGGGGGAGGGTAAAAAGAAGAGGTGGTAGTGGTTAAAAATTGTAAAAAAATCTAGTAATATGTCGTTTTAGGGTTTTTTGGTATACAAATTTTAATTTTTTATTTGTATGTCATTTTAATAAAAAATTGGGATGGTAGTAAAAAAAAGAAGGAAAAATCAAGTAATATGTCTTTTTTGTTGTTTTTTTTTTGTATACGGATATTAAAACAGTGATGTGGAAGTAATAAGTCTGTCCACCGTTTTGTTGTCTGCTTCTGTACAAATTCGTTATCCAAAGCATTTTTTTTTTTTTTTTCGTCTTTAAATAACAATAGCGTACTAGCAGAAATTCAAACGCGACCTCTATGTCTGACATTTTCGACGACACTGTGAAGACGAATGGTGGATCACTCGTGAACCGAGCATTCAAACGCGAATATTCGCTACGATGTGGTGATGAACTGAACTGGTTGCTGGAATGTAATGCTCGTAGCGAGCATTACATTACCACGTTCGGTTACAAGTCAGTCGCCGCCTTAAGGTCATACTTAAATAACTAATTAGCAGTTAGATAATAATAAGTTTAAAAATAAGTTTTTAGCAATAAACATTTTAACAAACTATCCTGGCTATGTGAGGCCTAATCACTTAAGGTTTATTATAGTTTAACTAGTCATAATATTTTACTTCCAAGTAAATACACTTCGGTTTAACTAAGTTAGGAACATTTTGCCGGAGTCTCCAATCGACAGCATGTAAATTGCACGCCCAAGTTGATTAAATGGACTTGCATTTTCAAGCAAAGTGATAAAGTCTTTTTCTTTTTGCGTCGTTAGATGAACAGAACGGGTAATAACGGGATTTCTTTTTAAATTAGGTATTAGTGCACTCGACAAACTTTTGTTTTATCATGAATTTTAATGATTTCGAAAATGAAAAGTCGTGTCAATATTATTAAAATTTATCACGTAGACTTAGTTGTAAAGGTGTTTAGCATTGGTAATCTTTTAAACCTATAGAAAAATATTACTTTTATTTTAATTAAATTAGATACTATAAGTTTAATATACATATTTATTTATTAGTTTTCCCATTTACTTTTTTATACCCAGTTTAATATACTACAGTTTCTACTAGGAGCAATACAGAAAAAACAGGTGTCAAAACTGAGCAAGGAAAATTTAACAAAGGGCAAAACGAGAGAAATTATTTTTGGAAAGTAAAGCACTAACATAGCATTATCTTTCGGGCACGAAAAAAACTAATAATGATATAAATGTAAAAACTATTAAAGTCAAATAATGTCCAATTACACTTATTTGGTGTAATTATGCATCATATCAAAAAATGTTACTACAAACAAAAGTAAATTTGAAAAAGAACCTAATTTTTACATAAAAAAACAACAAAAAAATAACCTGAAACCTTCGTAAACCATTTAGAGTCCAGTAAATAAAGGGACAAAGGTGCAAAGGACAAATATGTACAGTTTTGTGACGCAATTCTTAGTCTTGTGGGATGCTAGAGGCGATATAAATCAAATAACATAAGCAGGTGCGAAAGAGCTAAAATTATGCCCTCAGCCCAAAAAATGGGTTTCCCGCTAATATCTGCCAAAACATGCGAACTGGAAAATTTTTGTTTAAACAAAAATTTGTTATTAACATTTCTTTTTTATACTGAAACCTTAGCAAGTGTTTAAAGATCCCAAAAAATTTTCTTTCGACATCTTTCTTGCGTTTTAATAAAAATTTGTTTTGCCCATCTGCATTTTTAACCGTTTCCTAAGTTCCATCCAGTGTGGAATGTTATGGATTTTTCGACGGTCGTTTTTGCAAAAAATATTGGTGGTATGAAAAAAATGGAAGGGACCATTTTTGTAGATTTCAAGGTGATCTTTATTTTTTTGTCTAAACAAAAATTTTGTAATTCGCATATTTTGCCAGATGTTCTCGGGAAACTCGTTTTTGGGACTTTGGGGGGCCATTTTCAGCGGGTTCCCGGGTCGGAATCGTGATAAACTTTTTTTCGCTCGAAAGCATCTACGAAGACCTAAGAATTGTGCCACAAATGAAAACTGTACCGATTTATTTACAGCTTTGGGTACTTTCAGGTCTTCAGTTACTGGACTATTATAAAGCAAATTTATAGCACATGACATGTCATGTATTTGGTAATGCGATGCCATGATCGATTATTGCTAAGCTTTTCGATTTTAAGTTTATAAGCACAGCTGACAAAATTATTTAGTTGGAATGTGTATACCGGGTGACAATAAAACTACTGACCGCAGCCTTGATGCCAAATGCTTATAGATAGAAAATTAAAAGTTTGGTGGTCATTAGGATTGAATATAAGAAACATTATGAAGTAAAATACAATTTACTGCGAGTACCACTACTGTAGGCTCCTGTACCAACTTTTTTATTTTAAATAGAGCACCTGTATATTTTTTTGATATTTGTATTCTGCATAAAATTCTAAATATCTTTCATATTACATGTCCTACTCGTGTACTAATTGTTAACGGTTTTTAAGATATTTAAACTTAAAAGTTGCCTTTGTTCTAAATTAATTTAAATTCTAAAGAAAAACCACTAACTTTTTAATAAAAAATGTCACTGATGAGATTAAATTTTTTATTGTACCATTTTATTAAATGAAAAAAAAAACATTTAACTATTTTTAAAAAGTTAGACGCTGGAAGCTTTCACTGGCCAACAATACTTTTAAACTACCACAAAAGAAACCTACTCTGACATCAAAAAATAAAAATTGGTTTTAAAAATGCCCCGAAAATACTAATTGATTATAATCCCTAGAAATATCAAGTAAGTCATGGTTAATATACCTGCTTTTTAAAGCGATTATTAAAAAAAAAGAAGACAGCAACGAAACCACATATCTTTATACTTACATTATTATCTTTAACAATAAAAAAATAAAAGTTCATTCGTAATTCAACTATTCGAAATGAGTACCATCCTGGTGAATACATAGATGACATCTTTCCACAATTTTGCATAAAACATTATCTATTTGTTTGACAGAAATATTAATAATTGCCACGGTACTTGTTTCCCTGAAATTTTCTTAGTTTTTTGGTGGAATAGCATATACTTTTTTCTTTATATCAGCCCAGTAAAAAAACTAGTGGTGTTAAGTCTGGCGATCTTGCTGGCCGCCTAACAGGACTATTTGTCCCAATCCAGTTAGCTTTATTTGTATTGTAAAGAAATTCAACTACACTACGAGCATTTGAGCTGGTGCTTCATCCTGTTGAAATATTACATTTCAAACTTTGGCCAGTGGAATATTTTGCATAAATTTGGTTTGGAAAATAAGCAATTTATAGATCAAATACCTCCAAAACCGTTAACATTTAATATAGGACATGTAAAATGAAAGTTGTTTAGAATTCTACGTAGAATCCAAATATCAAAAAATATACAGGATGTTCTATTTAAAATAAAAAAGTTGATACCTGTACCTCCGGTAGTGGTACCAGTTAATTGTCATTTTCTCCAAAATGTTTCTTATACTCAATCCTAACGTTAACTCAAGCTTAAGTTTTCTGTCTTTAACTATTTGGCAAGAACGCCGTGGCTAGTAGTTTTATTGTTAACCCGGTATATTAAACCATTTTTAAAAGTACGTATACATTTTCTTTAAAATGTATTATTTATAGTAACTGTGCCTTTAAACTTTAAGTATAATATTTAAATCATGCGATTTCAGCACACCTTGGTATCTCGGTTGCTAGAAAAGATAGAAAAAAATGGTAACTAGCATATTTATGTAGAAATCTGCATAGAATTTTATGTAGAATCCAGTCGCGTTAAAAAGGTTAAATGCAAAGTAACGTTTAGAGTAAATGGGACACCCTGTCTATTATTTTACTAGTCGTTTCAAAATAAAATTACCTTGTAATTAATACTACACATTTTATATTTAAAAAAAATAGTTATTTCGGGAATAAACGACATATATGAAAAAAAAGACATCAAGAACTTGAATATAATATTTCAATTTTAGACTTGTATAAAATTTTATAATTTATTATTGTTTTTTGAATATAAATTAATACTATATTGTGTTACTATTTCTTTATTTATTTATTTTAACGATTCATAGGCGACTAGCTTTTTATCAAGTCTTTGAAAATTATTTATGCTTGGTTGCCTTCTTTTTCAATATCTAGCGAAATACATCTGTAAGGCTTTTGCACTTTTTTTCCGCTCTTAATATAAAATTTAATATTATTATATATTTTAAGGTTGTCAACCTTCATATCATTTAAATAAAAATTTAAAGATATATTAAACTGCCAGTATTGTATTCTTATTTCTTAATTAAATTTTATACAAAATATTCTAACGACCATTTTTTCCTAAGCCAACCCGTAAAAGTAGATAAAAGAGAGAATTAGCTAATAATTTAAAAACAATATTTATTATTTTTTTAAAAGTAAATAATTAAATCTACATTTCAATAAACTCATCAATTCCTTATTAATAGTTTATTTTAATGTAGATTTTATACAGGGTGTGCAAAATTTAAATAATAAAAGGTTTTCCTAAATTTTTTCACAAATAACCAATTTCTTTTAATAAATAAATATGTATGAGGAGCTACCATTTAAAACGTGATTTGTCACATAAAGATTAAAATAAGTAAAATGAGAAAAACAATTTTCATCAAAAATAATGATGTTTATAGCTAATATTATAGGGTAAATTTAATGCCTTCTAATAAGCTTTCAATAGACCATTATCTGGTTAATAAAATGTTATTTTAATATTTTAACATTTATTTAAAATATGGACATAACACGTTTTAAATTAAATTCAAGGACAAATCATGTTTTGATTAGGTCATTTTAGGACTCATTACATTTTCAATTACAAATATTTTGATTTTATTTGTTTCTTTATTTTTAAATAAATACATTAAAATAAGATTTAATTATTTGTTAAAACAGTAACCAAAATCACTATAATAAAAAATATATTTACTACAAAACAAACAGCAATAATACAATGTGAAAATATTTTTTTATGATTATATATATTTATTATTATTATTATTATCCAGTAAAAATTGAAAAATATTTTTAATTAATGTTAAGCCGTTTTGTAATTTCGCCTTCTTTTTTTACTCCGCCATTGGACTAGCTCCAACTTTGTCAGTTCATCCACACTCAGCTCTCTCTCATATCCCTTCCAGTAAAAATATTTTTTTAAAGATATCATTAATATTAATTTCTTGTTTAAAGTACGTGGTAAATATTTGCATTTTTTTAATATAATTTTACTTCAATATACTAGTTTTTCGTAATAATGGTAAGACGCCTTTAAAGGACAAAATTAAGAAACCTGTAATTTTTCCACGCTTCTTCTATGCTACATGTACAAAAAACAATTTTTAATTGCAATTATCTCTTATTAGACGTGGTAAATCTACTTCAAATTTTACCAGCACGTGTATTGTATATTTAATAACTTATAATTGAAATTTAAAGGATTTTAAATAAAAACATAATCAAAACATAAACTACTTAAATAAAAATATGTTAACAAGAAAATCTTTAGTTTATTTTATGGCAGGTAGAGGTCTTTCTATTCTTCCTATAATTCATTAAAATAATGTTTTTTCAAAGCATAATAGTGGGATTATCTCACTTGTGATTAGTTGTTTGGACAAAACATGTTTTGATTGATACATATTGATGGACAGGTCACGTTTTGATTGAAAAAACATTATTTACGAAATTTATTTGCTCGAAAATAACATGTTTTACATATACAGGGTGTCCCAGAAGTAAAGGGACACAGAGCAACAGCAGATTTCTTAGATCGAAATAATGCAATTAACGTAAACTTGTCCTATCCCAAAGTTGATAATAACCTAGATACAGGGTGTCAAACTTTTAATTTTGTTTTTGTTTTTCGTAATATTTTCTTAACTAAGTGACATAGCGATACAAAATTGGGGATTTGAGGCTTCTTTGAGGCAAGAAATTCAAATTCGTCCATACTTTTAATGTTCCTTGTAGAATGCGCCAGCTACGGCCTATCAATTTGTTTTAGAAGGCATAACTTTTTTAAGCTTAGTATATTGACCTATTTATTAAAAAGAAGTTAGTATAATTTCTCTGCGTCAAAAATGTATACCTCACTTAGGACTCTAGGAACAAATGTTTTCGAGATAAATGCATTTTAAAGAACCCTGCAATTTTCCTATGGAAAATTGTTTTTTGCCAATTATTTTTAAACTTTGGAAAGTCATAGTTTTCAACACGCTGCTCAAAAGTCTCTATGGGCACAAAACTCAAAAACTCCTCTAAGCCCAAAATCACCCCCAAAATTCTCCAAATTCCCAGTAACCTTTAAGGCTGATTTTGGGGGACTTAGAGGGATTTTTGTTTAAAAGTATTGACGAATTTGAATTTCTCGCCTCAAAGAACCAAATTTTGTACCCTTATGCCTTTTAGTTAAAAAAATAGTACGGGAAAACGAAAACAAAATTAAAAGTTTAACATCCTGTATCATAGTTATTATCAACTTTTGGATAAGGCGAGTTTACGTTAATTGCATTATTTTGACCTAAGGAATCTGCTGTGTGTGATATCAATATGTAAATAATTTTATTGAAAATTAAATAGTCAAATAACATACAGGGTGTTTCAGTTAAAAAAGGCAACTTCTAATTATGTCTTTGACCATAACTAATATAAAAATAATTAGGCACGCCACTGGATTCTACAAAAAGTTATACATAAATATGTCATTTATCACATTTTAAAATATTTTCTAACAACGGAGTTATATAGGTGTACTGAAATTGTTTAACTTTGACAAATGCCCTGTATCTCCGAATTGCAATAAGTTAGCTGGGATCTGTTTTTTACCGTTGCAGGTTGTTTCAAAAATCAAACTCAAAAATGTGTCATCAGATTTGCTCTCTTTCTTGTTACCTTAAAATCCATCGAAAAAGCGCCGCCCTGTACACTTTAACTGTTTTGGTACTCAAGCTCTATTATTTATTTAATAATCTGGTAAAATTCTTTTAGACCCAAAAGAAAGTAGACCTACATCAGTTATGCCATGGCAGTTTTGGGCTAACTTGTATTTACCTTGTTACTTGTTATCCTTTATTATCCTTTATATCTAAACCACGATGTCATATCTTAACCGACTAATTAATATTTTCACCCTTAGGTATTTTCAGCAAAATTTACTTTTACTCTTTAGTTTATCTTTGGGCCGTTTAAAATATAGGATGTTTGTTAATGGAGTCCTTGCAAAAAAATATTTTGATCTAAAAACATGTTAAATCTTTTTCTTGGCCTTTTAAAGAACCATCTGCTAATTAACTTAAAAAAAAATAGTTTTGACGAAATAACGATAAAAAGTTCACGTTTGGCTATTTAAATTTAACATCAGACCAAAAAAGCTTGAGATGACACAAAGTATACCAAGTTTAAATATAAGTTTTTTTGCTTGGTTAATTCAGTTAATCAGAAAATCCATGGCATTTCTTTAGTTAGATAAAAGGTTAAATTGGTTTAATGACATGACAATTAGGGATCTACGACAATTCGACGCGGACAATTGGTCGCGCGACAAATCGACGCGGCAAATCGACGCGGCAAATATGGCGCGACGGCAATTTGTCGCAGCGACAATTCGACGCGGTTAAAAACGACGCATTTAGAGCTCGACGCTGACAAAATTGGTCGCAGAGACTCGGCGCGTTATTTAAAATATAGGCTTTTTCTAAATAATGCATTTAATATAAAAAAAGCAAATCATGGGTCTTTTCTAATACGTCTCTGCATTTGTACGTCTGATATATAATTGGGGAAAATAAAAAGCCGCTTTGCTTACCAGAACTAACCATGACCAACTAAAACTTAGGGCTTTTAAATTTGTCTAAATTATCCCTACATAGATGTTATTAATTTGATATTTTCTATAAATATTGTAATTGCACTAATCTTCTTTTAGGTATCTTTATCTTTTCGTAATATCGTTTGTTTTTTGAAATAGAAATCTATGTATATTATTTAGCCGTTGATAGATATTGCTGAATACTATACAGGGTGTTTCCGATCTTGGGGCACACATTTTACAACGATAGTTTTAAATATCACAACGATATTTCTCATTGTCAGCGTCGAATTCTGCTGCGTCGACTTGCGATGCGACGGATTGTCGCATGCAACGAATTGTCGCATGCGACGAATTGTCGTATGTCGAATTGACCGCTTCGAATTGTCACGCGTTGAATTTGCCGCGACGTGTTGACGTGACACCGACAATTAAATATGCAACATAATTAATGTAAAAGGTAATTACATTGTCTAAATCCATCGCAATTAACACAAAAAAAAACATTCTAAGGTTCTGCCTAGCGATGAATGAACTTCTGTACTCGAAACAATAAAATCCACCAAAACCCGGGAAAATGGACACTATTTTATCGAAAAGCGTGGCTGCCAAGTATGTTTCTGTTTCATTTACTTGATAGTATATTGTGATTAAATTTTACTTAATTTATTCCTAAAATTACATCAAAATAAACTTCACGATTGTATTTTAAAATGCGAATAATATTTGTTATATTTATTACTATAAAGTATAACAGAGAAAAGTAATGATGTCAAAGTGCTACTAATAAAGGCGCGACAATGTGATAACTGCGGATTTTTCGTAGAAGCGTACTTCCGCCACCTTCAGCTTCGATCATAGATTCTAGAGAAGTAAAGTATCACCTTTTTTTATCGCTGTTTTGCTCAAAAAGTGACCCTCACTAGGAGGCGCTGGTGTAGCTTAGGGAACTTATGAGAACCAATGACCTTGACCGCAATATATAAAGTAAAGTTTAAAAACGGCCCTCTGGAACACAACGCCATCTGCAACTGAAGGGCCATTTTTGTAACCCAGAGTGGGTGATCCTTTACCTCTCTAGAATCCATGGCTTCGCTCAACAGATGACACATTTAATATGGCGTTTTAGTTTAAATGTTCTTTGTTGTTTGGGTAATTTTTGTGACAACTGTATAAATTTTAGTTTTGTGTAAGTACTTTTAATAAATTAAAATGGTAAGGCAGTGCCAAGTGTGTAAAGTGACAGATATGATTCCTGGATTATCATTTCACAAATAAGTACAAACTATGCTTGTACCATTCTATCGCCAACAATAAACAAAAACATGTTGGCCGCAGCTCGATTGCGTTTATGAATGAAATACTTTCTCTATCTATGATGTTAGCTTAATGTATGGTACTAGTATGTTATGTCGATAAGTTCTCAAGTGACTTAGAAAATATAACACACGAGCAGCATACAATGTTTTATTCAACAACTGAGGAATCAGATCAGGATCAGGCAGCAGATTTTATTCAGGAACTGAAAAAACGGGTATTGTTAAAAAATGAGTTTCTTTTAAACCAGGAATAATGTATTTATTTCCTGACGTTTGGTGTTTATGCTGCAGCTGCTTGCACAGTGTAGATTTACTCTTAGTCTGAGCATTCAAGCAGGTTGTTTTTGGTTGCCATGAAACTTAAAATACTATTAGCAAATATTCAAATAAATTTTGGCTCTATTGTGCCAAAAGCGGTTTCTAGAGTTAATAAATGAAAGAAATTATTGAGAATTAGGTGCCCCAGGACATTATTACCGAAGCAAAAGAAGCGGCAATGCAGTATTACCAGAAAAATGCCGAGATTGTTATGACAAATTGTGCAAAATTTTTGAAAAAATGGATGGATTTAAAAAAAATAATAAAAGAATTTTAAAAACGTTTTTCTGACTTATTTTTTACATTTACAAAAAAATTAAATTTATCGCCTTTATCAACTAAATACTCCATGCTTCCCTCGACACTTCATCTGTAAACGAAAATCGACATTTCAAAATATGCAAATTAACTAGTATCTTAAAAAGAAAATCCCAAGGATATAATCCAAAGGGTTTCAATATCCGGATAAGCTCCTCTTCGTATTTTATTTACTTCTCTCTCTCTCTCTCTCTCTCTCTCTCTCTCTCTCTCTCTCTCTCTCTCTCTCTTATTATGGTACATTGGAACTTAGCCGCAGTGACTTGTATCGACCAGGCATTGTAAATATATTTATTGACATAGTCTTATATTTGAATTTTAAATGCTTGTAGCTCTGGTATAAAATTTTGTATAAATAACATTTCTGTTCTGTTTTTTGGATATAAAGGGTTATTTTTAACCAATAAAAAAATATGTTTAAAGGTTCTAACAGTCTTCTAAAATAAACCATTCTTGCACCTTTATATTTATTTACATTAGCTTAAGACTTTACTGTAATTACACTTTTGGGTTGTTTAAAATATTGTTAAATAGCTTTATTTAGTAGTAAACCTATTTGGTTTTAATACTTGTATTTACCTATTTTCGTCAAATTGTTACAAAAGCTTGTGTGCTTACGACATGACACGTACATAGTTACTTCAAAGCGACTACCTTATTAAGATATGTCAATCAACAAATTTAACAAGGAAATAATGTACTATTATATGTAATTTCTTACAACTATGTGAAACTTACTAGATTAGAAAATGATTTTAAAATGGTATTGTGCCTTTTTACTAAACAACAATTAATTGTAAACACAAAATTTTATGAACCATTTAAAAAACTGTCTTTTTGGACAAAAATTAACACAATCTTAGTTTTATATTGTTGTGGCATCTTCGTGTTTTAATCAGTTTGTTTTGGGCAAAAATAATTTTATACAATGGTTTGCTTCGGTCCTGGTCCCGGAAGTGTACTTAGCGGTATTGATCCTTATGAACGAGCAGATCGCCTAAAACAGAAAATATGAGAAAACTCTAAATAAAAAAAATACGTTTTGGTGGCCAGTCTACCACCGTTTTCAAGTTAAAGTTATTAAAATTTTAATATAAACTTAAAGATATTTTAATAGTTTTTTATTACAGTTTATGACGTAATATCTAGTAAGTCACACACACACAAGTGATCATTGCTTCAATTACAAAATAATATTGTCCTATTTTTAGTAATAAAGTTGCATTATAACGTTAACGTCATAAAATGTAACAAAAAGATTTTAAAATTTTTTAGTTTTTTTATTAAATTTTAACAATTTTAATTTAAATTACTATTTAATTTTCAGTTAATTTACCTAGAAAACGGTGGCAGACTTGCTCCCGAAACTTAGTAGTATTTAGACTATTAGTAATTTGATTAAATTGTCCTATAATTTAAAATGAGGGCATTTGATTTACCAAACAAACTAAATTGCTACATTTATCTATCAGACCCCAAACCAGGCGCGATACAAGAAATATTAAAATCTCTGTAGAAAAGAAATCTCATCAAAAACATTTATATAAAATAAGAGCCAAAGTTCTATCCAAATTTTCGGCCTTTTAAGATCTAAAATTAATCCCATTCTGTACATAATTTTGTTTCACTTTTTTTTTACTCGGAAAGTTTTTTACTGATCTGTCATTATTAATAAAAAAATGTGTATATAGTAACAAAAAATATTTATTTATACAGACAGATCAGTACAATGCCGGTCAAGTCCAAAAAGAGTGGAACAAATGTGTGGACAGAACTTGGTTTATTTTTAGATCTTAGAACTGTAGGAGGCCAAGATTTTTGGATTGGAACAACGGTTACAAAAGTGTATTTGGTAGGATATTCATTACTAGGCTTGGATCGTAGAAAAATATTTGATATGTATACCAAGGTAATTTTATGTTAATTATAAAATTTACACAATTGTGGAAAAGTTAAAATCATGACGTATATGTAGTTTGTTTTTTTTATGTTTTGCGTTAAGTAAAATTGCATTAAATAGTTACTAGCGGGGAAACGTCAATCGTACGCATCCGCACCACAAGTTGTTGCCGACAGCTCACTGTCGACTAAATGATAACTGTAACCATATAGGTACGAATTTAAGGTTTGAACGCCTTGTATAAGGATTGTTGTTAATTGAGACACCAGAATACACTAAACAAACAAGTTTTATTTACAATAATTTGGGAATGAATGCACCACAATATTATTGTGATACGCCTATGGGGCGTATCAATAATCAATTCAAATATTTAAAAAATTACTGCTTTTAAGATACATTTTTTCCTTGACTAATCCGTTAATTTAGTATACATTTGAAAATTATTAATGGAAAAAAAGAAAAGGAAGGTTAAAAATTATTCCTTTATGTGGCACTGATTGCCTTAATTAATTTTTCAAGAGGCAGATTTTACACCGTAATTATCATCTAAAGAAAATCAGCTGTTCATAATTTTATTTCAAGATTCAATTTGTAAAAATGTGAAAGCAAGTCACCAATTGAACCAAAAAATATCGACAACGTTTTTAATTAAATTTAACAAAAATTTATTAAACTTCATTAAATATTAGGACGTCTTCCAAGACTAAGAAACGTAATTCTGTTAACAGTACGACACACATTCTAATTGGTTTTTGTTCACTATAGAAATTCAAATATTTAATGTAAATTAATAATTTATTGAGAGTTTTTAAAACACCCGGTATCAACTCTTTACTCACTGTCTTATCAATACATTTAGATCCCAACTTAATCACTGCTACTCTGTTGCAATTAACAGTTACTAATTTATCTTTTTTATCACTACCAAATTTCAATATCACACTATTTCACTAAGTCAGATTTTTTAAATCAGCTGGATCACACTTGATTAATTATTCACTTTACGTAAAATATGTTTTATTTTATTTAACACAAAACTATTTGACTAATTATACTTAGTTACAATATGTACCTTTCTACAAGAACTTATACCTTTACTTGTATACTAAAGGGAAATGTAACAAAATATGTTTTGCTAGCAATAACAAAGTAGTATTTTTACTGGAAAGCTAACAATTCGGTACTTCGCCCGAATTGCGAGAAAAAAATTTCAGACCGCGACTTTGCGGGCAAAAATTGAAGTCTTACTTCTTAGAAATTAGAATATTTCGAAAATTTTCCCGAAATGTGAGCGAACATTGCTTTTCGAACGAAAGACAACTTATTACTAGTTTTACGCCTTTTTACCTCCGAGAGCCGCCGTCCCGCCTTTAGTGCGACTCTCGCGGGCGAAATCTTGAGACCTTATTGGATGCATCTACCTGACACGCATTACCGGTTTACGGAAATATGTCAATATGTTCGCGTTGCATAGCGACGGGCGGTTTCCTTTAGTTTTTTAATTTTAGATAGGAAGCGAAGTTTCGAGAATTGAATGTCTATTTCGATGTGAGAAATTTGATAAAGCGCAGTTGTTTAGTTTATCTAGAAGATTTACTGTTCAATTTTTAGATTTTTCATATTTTATTAACAATTAAAAAGAAAGTTAAATGACTTCGGGCTTTTGAAAAATAGCTTCCACGTTGCATTAAGTGTTTCTGCAACAGTTACGTCCAAATTTTTTTTTGTAAGTATTATAAATTCATTAGAACAAAACCTATTGAAAGGCAATAAAGAAAAAGGTAATTTAAATATATCTAATGTTGGATATATATTGTAATGTTCTAGTTCCGTTGTTAGTTTGGTGCTAATTTAAACATTTAATAAAAGTTATATTACAAGGTAAGCAATGTGGCACCATAACGGTTTAGCGCTTGGTTTTACATGTACATTTAAACAACTAAAAAATAATTTTTGAGAGAGAACTGTAATATTTTTTAAACTAATGTAACTGACGAGAAATAAGTTGCCTATATTGCAGGATTTATTTTTACTGAGTTACATATAGTTTTTACAATAATCTCAACTTTATTAGTAAAAATGGGACAAAACAAATATGTAATTGTTAAAATAAAATTAATTATTTTGCACGAAATAGGGTGAGTGTGTATACTTGAGACATGAGATATCTTTTTACTTAAGAATTTAAAGAATTTATGTATTACAAAAATTCATTTTAATTAAAATATTTATTACTTCCCCAACATTTTTTTTTCAAGACTTTCTTTTTTTAACATTAAATTTTATATACCAACTCATTTATTTAATTAAAATAAATGTCTATTTCGAAAGTATGATATACGTTTTATTAATTCTAAGACCAGAAATATATTACATTAAACCATATAAAATAAAAAATATTACTTTAAATACAACAGTAAAAAAA
Organism: Listronotus oregonensis; assembly: GCA_019359885.1. Lineage (NCBI taxonomy): Eukaryota > Metazoa > Arthropoda > Insecta > Coleoptera > Curculionidae > Listronotus > Listronotus oregonensis. The sequence continues at coordinate 21,716 of JAHBCN010011945.1, forward strand.
TATATATTTAAAAAGGTTAATTTATACATGTAGCGCCCCCTAAAAGTGATTAACTCCCTTTCCCGAGAACTAAAGGCATCCCATTTACTTTCTTTTCATCGCTACGACAAAAACCAAGCGGCTCTAGAATGAATAGAATTTCCGCAGCAGTAGGAGAGAGAGCCTTTGATTATATCATTGATCAAACTATGGCGAGACAAACGATCAACACTATTGTTGCAGCTTAGCCCGTCTAGGCCATAAAAATCAATGTTCTGCCTTAAGCGCATACGTTTGGCTTATACGCAGGTTGTTTAATTAAAGCTAAAAGTTTTGAGAAAAAACTTAAAGGTAAGTCTTTTGGCTTTTGAAGAATTAAAAGGCGAGGTATACATTTTGAAATGTGACAAGTAAAAAAAATATAACCGCTTAAAATAAACCCATTAAATTTTTTTGGCGTTTTAATAAATCACCTTTTATATTTAAAAGTTTATTTTAATAATACTTAGTAAAATCTTAAGATAAAATTAAAAAAATTTAAGTAAAAAAGATTATTAACAAGACCACGAAAAGCAGTAAAACAAAAAATTTTATGTTTGTTAAAAAAATATATATTTTTTTAGTTATTTAAAAAAATTAGATTTAATTTTATATTCATAAATGTATTTAATGTGGCATATTTTACTTTAATTTAAAATATAATAAAATTTTTATTTTTGTCCCTGCACCTTGTTTTTACATATAAGACAAACACGCAGAATTTAAGTTTACATACTTTTTTTGAAAATAAAGTGAATTTTTTTTTTTTAAACCACTTGTATTTTTTTTCAATACTGCTAACATTACTTTGTATCCAAATTAATAGAAAAAGTCACGTAATTTTTTTTTTAATGAAAATAACCTATTATACAGGGTGCCACAGATTCGAGTGCATGCATGGGGATCTCGGAAACCGTAAGAGATACGAAGTCGGGTAAATTATGGAAAAATTGCGCATTTAGGTGCCTAACAACTGCCGATTAAAAGTTGTAAAATTCGAGTATTGGAGATACCGGAAAAAACCAAAAATTTTCTGATTTCGTTTTTTTTTTTTTGACGTTATTTAAAGAGATAGAAAAAAAAAAGCCCTTTTTTATGGGTATTCTTAAGCTCTACAAAACAGGGTTGAGAGATTTTCCGTACGACGTTTCGTTTTCGTTAGACCATCATCAACTTTATTTTTTTTAAAACGGACCTAGGTTTTTTTTTTTTTTTTGAACCTCGTATTATCCTACAAATGCTATAAACAATTGAGTGCGCATTTAAAAAAAAAAAATTGATGATGGTTTAAGGAAAAAAAACGTCCCCCGGAAAACCCAACGTTTTTGTAAATTTTTAAAAAATGAAAAAGTCTTTTCTTTTTTCATATATCCTTAAATAACGCAATAAAAAAAAAAAAGGGAAAAAGAAATTTCGGTTTTTTGCGGAATCTCCCTACTCGGAAAAATTTTTCGGCGTTTTGGTAAATGCGAATCCATTCCACTTTATCTCTTGGTTTTTAACCCCGCGCCCCGCAACCCTTTCCTTCGGGGGCAGGTATAAATTGGGATATAAAAAGGGTTTAAAAAAATTAAATAAAAACCCAGGTCCGTATTTAAAAAAAAAAAATTTATGATGGTCTAACGAAAACGAAACGTCGTACGGAAAATCTCTCAACGCTGTTATGTAGAGCTTAAGAATGGCCATGAAAGTGTCTTTTGTTTTTTATATCTCTTTAAATAACGCCATAAAAAAAAAAAAAAGAAATCAGCAAATTTCGGTTTTCCCCGGTATCTCCGGAAATTGGAATTTTACAACTTTCCAATCGGCATGTTGTTAGGCACCTAAATGCGCAACTTTACCATAATTTAACCGACTTCGTATCTCTTACGGTTTCCCCGATCCCCATGCATGCACTCAATCTGTGGCACCCTGTTTTATATATATATATATATATATATATATATATATATATATATATATATATATATATATATATATATATATATATATATATATATATATATATATATATATATATATATATATATATATATATATATATATATATATATATATATATATATATATATAGATATATATATATATATATATATATATATATATATATATATATATATATATATATATATATATATATATATATATATATATATATATATATATACCAAACATACCTTACTTTAAAAAACAAAAATATTAGATTTTGATAAAAACTGCCATGAACTTACTTAAAAAAAATAATTTATATGAAAAAATAACAAATGCATAAACAACAAAAAAGTTGACAACTTAAACCAAATATATTATAATTTAATTAAATACTTTAAAAAAGTGACCTTATGGAAAAAAAACTTCTTAGTTTTTACACAAATAAAAACTTGTCCCAAATGAAAATTTATCTGGACTTTATAGTATAAGCATCTAAAAATTTTTTTCGTTTTTATGAATTTTACTTTTAATTTTTTTACTAATAAAAAACAAAAATTAAAATACTTATCCTTTTGGCTACCGACGCCGACGTGTGTATCTACCAATAATTAATAATGTCAACAAAAATTTTTTGAGGTACGTAATTTTTGATTTAATAAAAAAAGGAAACAATGTTAGAATTATTTGTATTCATGTTTTAAAATGTATGTGTTACCATGTAGTGGTTAGTATTTAATTGTTATTTTTGGGGTTATATATATATATATATATATATATATATATATATATATATATATATATATATATATATATATATATATATATATATATATATATATATATATATATATATATATATATATATATATATATATATATATATATATATATATATATATATATATATATATATATATATAAATTATATTTTTTTTTATTTTAATTTATTAATATTTTTTTAAAATATTTTTAAAATATTAAAATTAATTAAAAATATTTTAAAATATTTAAAAATTAAAAATATTTCGTTTAAATTATGAAAAAACCTCATACCCAAGAAAAATCATACTTGGTTGCAAGCTATGCAAAGAAAGAAAGAAGCTTTTTATTTAAATATTAGTACTCTGTCCCTATCTTATTTATCATTTTTAAACAAGAATATTATTTTTCCATTTGCATTAGGCAAAAATGAAAAAGTTGATTTTTGTTTTGGCATCTACAAAAAATAAAATAAATTTAAAAATAATATAAACGAATTTTATTTGACTTATGAAACACAAAACTTTATTAAAATTGGCATAAGTCGTTGCTACTTTCGTTTCCAGAATATTAATAATGTAAATTAACTAGTTTCTGCCAAAATAACATCCCATTCATCATGCTAACCCTATTTAAATATTATCTTCTAAAACAGGCAGGTTTGTATTATCAGAATGTTAACCTGTGCTGTAACGACAGCCTATAATAAATACTACGCAATAAATAATCAATGCTTACCTATTAACGTTATATTAAACCAAAAATTTGCTATACGGGTTGGTTTGTTACAGTACTTTTATAATACAGGACTGTTAATATACCAGAGGGTATTAAATTTTAATCATTTATACGTGTTTTTATTTTATAAGTACATTAATTCGTACAACGGAATGAAATTGTTAGCTTAGTACTAGGTATTAATAAATTTATGGATTATATTAAAGAATAGATCTTATTGACGCAAAGCAAAAATTAAATATTTTTATTTACATGTTTTTTTTATAAGGTATATTCTGATACTTTATGCCGGACATTTAAGTATCAATCGTCTGGCGCCGGCACCGGTTCGATAGCTTTAAAACTGCCAAGTTTGATCTAGGCAAAATGTCTGAACAATTCTTAAGGGATCTAAATACCAAAAAATACTTAAAAAAAATTAAATTACACCTTAATAAAAACACTACATGCCTTAAAGCTATTAATTATACTGTTGTAACAGTAGAATAAACGGCTAATATGACAAATTCTAAAAAAAAAAAATTAAAAAAAAAGTGACTGGCAGAAGGGTATTCACATAAAAAGATTTATTTGTTTAGTATTAAAAAAAATAAAATGTTTTTTTTATTAAAATTTAAAAAACAGTTTTTTTTGTTTTTAAAAAAAAGTGCAGTTTCGGTTAAAATTTTTTACACAATTTAAATTTTAGTCACTTCTACTACTCCATGGCTCTACAAGCCGGGGTGGGCGGCCACTGTACTATTCGTCTCCATCGTTGCCGATCTTTCATCAATCCTGGGTCGTATTCCATTCCAATCGACCTTAATCTGTTTTATCTTTACGCCACCTCATTCGGGGACGCTCCCCAGGTCTTCGTCCCATTGGTGCCTCCTCCATGCAAGCTTCACTATCCTGAGTCAGGCTGCCATTGCACATGACCCGCCCATTAAAGGCTTCTTACCTTTATCTCCTTTACAATATTTGGATCTTTGTATAATTCTGATATTTCTTGATTGGTTCTTACTCGGTACTGTTTTGTTACGGGGCTTCGCAGTGATCCAAAAATCTTGCGTAATACTTTTCTTTCAAAAATTCTTAATTTCTGTTCGTTGTTCTTGGTCAGGGTCCAGGTTTTGCTAGCATGCATAACAGTGGGTCTTATAACGGTTTTGTTAATTATGATTTTTGTTCTTCATGAGATGTTTTTTGATGCTAGTATAGGGACAATTATACTTTCTTTCCACTCATTCGGTATCGTTTCATTTTCCCATATTAATAGTATAAGCCTGTCCAGGTGCCTGTCAAGTGGCTCTCCTTTATTTCTAATACATTCAGAAGGAATCATAACATTTCCGGGGGCCTTCATTGTTTTTAAGCTTATTTATGGCTCTTACCACCTCCTTGTATGAAGGGTTGTCTATGAGCTGCTCTGCCGTAGGGTATATCAAGGGGTCATGTCCATTGTCTAAGAAGTTTATTTTTGTCACTTGTTAAGTTGCCGTCCTCCTTCCTGATCATTGTTTTCCTTCTAGGCTTTGCCATGTTTTTCCCTCTAGAATTTTAGTCTGCTAGATTAAAAATAATAAGTCGAGTGTTTTTGTTTCATTAGCAGAACCACGGCGGAAGCAATATTAGGCAGGTATTTTAAATTAGCAAATAAATGAGTAAAAGGTATCTAAAAATATTAAATATGTAAGTTACTTAAGTTCATACATATTATTTAAATTGAGTCTTTTTTAATTTTGCCAAAACATTTGCTTTTATCAGCATCACTATGTACTTATTTAGCCTTAACTGGCTTGGATCTCGATAACTTTAGGCAAAGATTTTTTTTTATTTATAAACATTTTACAACTTTCTTAGTTGTAACTATATTTAATAAACAGTAAACAGACATATTTTTGATTTATTATTTTTTTAAGTATTGTACTATGGGATATATTTTTTTCTGTTTACAAGGAATAATTAAACAAGTTAATTTTTAAATAATTTTAAAATTATTATTGGTTTTATATATGTTTGGTTTTATCAGTAATATATTCTAAAAATATATTATATATATATATATATATATATATATATATATATATATATATATATATATATATATATATATATATATATATATATATGTATAAATAAATTATGTGAAAAGTATTGTAATTGCACCTCGAGGCTTTTGCATTTTGTAGGTTACTTTGACTATCTCTAAATAAAATAAAACATTAATTTAAAAAAAAGTATTCTTCGAAAAGTAACCTATTGGAAAGTTATTCAGGAGAAGTGTGGAATCTTATTTGAAATCCAAGCCTACAAAGTTGTTACATAAGGGCTAGGAAGGAAATGAATTTAAAAATTGATAAATATAAATTGCAAGTTATTTTTGTTGTCCCTAATGTCAACGTACAAAAGATAATATTTTTTAAATATTATTCTTACAAAAGAATATACCGCGTACACTTAGCCATCTCTGACCGGGTTTTAGATCCTATTAAGAGAGGGATAGCCTCCAAGGTATCTGTCCCTTGTGCAGAATGATGCCATACACCAAGAGCATTCGTCCCGAATTCAGTCCTGACATCTTCAGTGGTTCCAGTTTTATTCTATAGGATCCATGGTCTTTTGTTGTGCTAACTTGTATTAAATTAAAAAAACAAAACTATTTTTATAGTAAGCAAAACATACTTTTTACATAAATATTCCCCAGAAGCAATGCTTACTGGTAACTCGTAAAATGTAAAATTGCTTAAGTCACCTGGGAGGTGACTTAAGCAAT
>JAHBCN010011946.1:0-27932 GCA_019359885.1 Listronotus oregonensis
CAAAAATAAATTTTTTTAAAATTGTCATATAAGAAGTTACATAACATTTTTAAAAATAAATAATAAAGAAGATAAGGTAAACAAAAGTTTGATTTTTTTCAAAAATATTATTCAAAATGGAAAAAAAATTTATATTCTTTTTAATAATTTTGTATTTTTTTTTAAATTATTTATTTTAACCCCATATTACCAAAAATTTAAAAAAAACAACGCAATAAAAATATTATTTGGGGAAAGGAATTTTTTTTTTGGGTTTTTTACCCTGTATTTTTTTTTTACCTTATAACACTTTTTTAATTTGGAAAGTTGATATACAAAAAAAAATTGTAAATTTGTTGTTTATTTAATTTTAAGTATACGTAACATTTAAAAAAAAAAATTTTTTTAAACTAGAAAGAACAAGATATACTTGCTCTAGGCTCACTCTGTAGGTTTAGAGTTTTGGTGCAAAATTTAAAATTTTTTTTTAGGTCCTAAAACATATTAAAATTTGGTTAGTTTTACCGATCGCCAAAAACCCATTTTTTGCATTGCCTTTAAAAAAAAAAAAAAAAATTAAGCATTTTAAATTTTTATTTTTAATTTGTTAAAAAGAAAAAATATTTTTTATTAAACAAATGTAGTTATAAAAAAGGCGATAAATAAGGTTGAAATAAAAAAAAGTTATGCGTTTAATTAGTTTTTCTTTGCCCTTTTTAAAAATTACTTTTTTCTTAATCAAAAATATAAATGAAAATGCAGCTTTTCTATTCAAACCCGTACACTGACAGTCTGAATATTCCAGCGCTGGCTTCGGGGGATTATATTAAAAAATGGTAATGGTTAAGAGGCTTCTTAATGGTAATTTCCAGAATTTATGGTAATTGAGTTCTTCTGGCCTCTCGCGCCGTTGTTTTATATTCATATAACATTTTTAAATGGGAAACGGGAAATGGTGCTTCCTTCAAAGATTATCTAGCATAGTTTCGTTTCTTAATTATAAAAACAAGATGAAAAAAGTTTTCCAAGATATTTCAGAAGTTAACTACTACCGTTGCGTTGCGAGCGTCTTTTAATGAAGCTGATGAGATAATGGGATACGAAGTAAATTTAATAAAATAATATTATACCTATAAACCTTTGTTTTTTTTTTTGATAGGTTAACCTTTTAAAACAAAATCAAGTTTTTTAAAGAATTGCGCTTTTTCTCAGAAACAGTTCCTCACTAATTTGCGTCCTTTATAAATTATATAGTTATGTAAGTAAATTTATTGAACAAATAAATATGTTTATTAATATAAATAATGGGATGCTTGCTTACTAGTCAGGAATTTGGGGAAAAATAGCAAAATTTTCTAGCCAGCAGATATCAGATGCGGTTTTCTGCATTGTGTTCAGGAAGTCCAGAAAACGACTCCAGGAAGTCTGTTTCATGCATTTTTTGAAAAATGCCTTCTGGGCGAAACGCATTTTCAATTGTTTGCACCATTATAGGAACGACTGCAAACTCGGCAAAATCGCTGGGAAATCATTATTCCGGGGGTTTTCGGGGCTGCCGAACTCGATTCTGACATTAGAATTACCCGGGGGTGCTCGGGGTTGGCTCTGTGGGGGTGAATTGGGGGAGAAATGGCAGCATGCCTGAAAATCGCTCCAAACTCGTTACTTCGGGGTTTTAGGGGTTGCCGAACTCGATTCTGGCATTAGAATTACCCGAGTGTGCTCGGGGGTGGCTCTGTGGTGGTGTCCGAGGGGTGAATTTGGGGAGAAATGGCAGCATATCTGAAAATCGTTACTCGGGGGGTTTTCGGGGCTGCCGAACTCAATTCCGGCATTAGAATTACCCGGGTGTGCTCGGGGATGGCTCTATCGGGGTGTCTGGGGGTGAATTGGGGGAGAAAGGGGAGCTTCCCTGAAAATCTCTCCAAACTCGTTACTCAAGGGTTTTCGGGGATGTCGAACTCGATCCTGACATTAGAATTACCCGGGGGTGCTCTGGGGTCCCTCTGTGGGTTTGTCTGGGGGTCATTCTGGGGCGGAAATTGCATAGTTCATGAAAATCGCTACAAAATCGTTACTCGGGGGTTTTCGGGGCTGTCGAATTCAATTCTGGCATTAGACTTCCCCGAAGGCGCTTGGGGGTGGCTCTGTGGGAAATGGTAAAGGAGAAAGTAAAAAATCACAAATTTTGAAAATAACACTTTATTCAAATAACAAATAGGAGTTTTCATTAATCTTGAATTATTCATTATAAAGTTAAATTTTTAACCTAAATACCAAACATCTTGTTCAAACTCTTCTTCCTCTTCTTTCCGTTCTTCATCGTCTTTCCCTCCTTCATTTTCTTCCCTTCTTTATCTTCTTCCTCGTCACAATTCTCGGCCCCATTGGAAGTCCCTTTTTGATTTGAGCAATTGCCATCGCAATGCTTGCATGCAAGTGAGCACTCCAACCCACTTCGGCGGCCCCCGCACCTCGTGCCACAGTCGGTTTGACAAGAAATTTTGCTTAAAATTTCCTCGGGATTGGCTTCCTGGGTCATGGTGACAGGACTGAGCTCTTCATCCTCCAATTCCCATCCCCATTCCAACGGATCTAAGGTCTCGTCTTGACCTTGTTAACCATACCAAGCCTGTACTTGGAAATAAACACGCTTGATATGCTCGGTTAGGTAGGTAGGTTTAAAGTGAGTGGACTTTGTGGCTCACACCTTTTTATATTTCTCCCAATAGGATCGGACTTCTAATGAATCCGATACTAGATTGGGAGAGAGTTTTTACATCTCCTGATGATGATGTGTTTTGGTGTCCCTGTCTCCTGGAGAGTATGACGAGCAGACGATTAGATCCGTCATGCCCTCCTCTCCCAGTCTAGTGACGTGGGTAGCTACCAGATCCTTGTTACAGGAACCAGATGTTCTTTTTGAGGCCGCATCTCCGTCCAACGGATTGACAAACATTTCAAGAAAGCATACAGTTATAGTAACTAATTACACCGGCACACAAAAAAAAAAGTTGTTTGTACATTTGACCGGACCCACCTACGGATATGTATTTCGACAAGCTGAATCCGAATTTAAAGTCCGTTTGGCCCGGTCACCCTCCAGATTTAAGTAAAGTGCAAAAAAAAAACAAAAAAATTGTAAAAAACGCAGTCACAACGATAAAAAAAAGTTGTTCGTACTTTTGACCGGACCCACCTACGGACATGTATTTCGACCCGCTGAATCCGAATTTGAAGTCCATTTGACCCGGTCACCCTTCAGATTTGAGTAAAATGCAAAATCCAAAAAAAAAATGCGAAATACTGCAGTCACAGCAATAAAAAAAATAGTTACTCAATACTGGAGGGTGGCCGTGCGAAACGGACTTCAAATTAAATAAATACATGTTATTAAATACATGTCCGTAGGTGGGTCCGGTCAAATGTACAGGGTTTTCCCGTATAATTGCGCATCCCTTTAAAATCTTTATTTTTATAGATAGAAAAAAATAGTTTATATGAAAGTTGCAGGATTTTTCATGAAGATTTTCATGGTGTAAGATAGAAAAACAAATGATGATCGGAAAATTAATAAATCACTATAAACTTCGAAATTTAAATGGAACACCCTGTATATGATTGAAAATTCAAATTCTGCTAACTTTCCTCTTTTGAAATATATATATATATAAAAGAAAAGGATCTTGACTGACTAGTTAAACAACAAATTTGGTTTATTGGGGTATCAGTCCTGGCTTTTAAATAAAATCTTTTGTGCTCTAAGCTTTCGAAAAACTTTATTTTCTTCCTCATGGCTACAATAATGGAAGTACAATCAGTGAATAATTCCTCCCTTGTATAATACAAAGGGAGTAGCAAATATTAGCATCTGTGTTGACTTTATGGTTTAAAAGTGATTCATACAAATAGAATAGGTTTATAAGTTTTTTAAATTGTTTTAAAATATGGCAGTGTGAAGACCCTGCTCCTTAATCAGCTACCGGCGATTCAAAATATAAAAGTAATTTAAATTTAGATAAAAGTTTCAATTTTTGAATCTTTTGATGATATTTAAACTACCAAAAGTTTCCACATGATCGCCACCGTGCACCGATAAAGTTCATTTTATTAAAATGTCGCCGATAGCGTCCTTAATGGCGGACTTATTCCGTTTTTCTGTCTTCCCTTGTCTTAGGATGAACACCACTCACGACCCCAAACTGTGCCATAACAAATAGGAACTTTTTGCATAAAGCGGTTATACTTGCTGTGAATCCCGAAAAGTTTAATGGAAGATTAGATTAGTTTAGGTCTTTTTCCTAAGATTTAGGACTCCTAAAAGAACTCTTGAAGGATTTTATAACGGTTTTAGAAACTACAAATTTTAAAATTCGGACTGTGGCATCATCCGAGTAAATGGGAAAAGTTTAATGGGATGGTGGATTGTTAGCAATGCGCTTTTAGAAGATTTAAAGCCTAAAAATTTTATCTAATCCACCAAATTAAATGAGATATTTTTAAAAAAGCTTTGTTAGAATAATATTTAGTTAGAAATGTATATTTTAACTCGAGTCTAGCGACACCCTCGCTAGAGAGCTTCTTGACAGTGTCGACACATGAAACATGCTTTATTATGCGTGGACTCGGCTAAAAATTACATTTTAATGTCACAGTTTGGGGTCTTTTTTATTAAGTCCTTGCACTTTTACCTCTGAAATATAATTGGGGAAAATAAAAAGCCGCTTTGCTAACCAGGACTAACCATGACCGACTAGAACTTAGGGCTTTTAAATTTGTCTAAATTATTTGTAGAAGTTATAAACAAAATTTTAACAACGTATTAGAAAAACCGCGGGGAATATATAATTACACTTTTTAAAAAAATTATAACTTCTATCATATCAAAAATTATAAAAATTTTGTTAACAACTTCTATGTAGGGATAATTTAGACAAATTCAAAAGCACTAAGTTCCAGTCGGTTATGGACTGCGACATTTATTTTCCCCAATTATACATGTGTCCCAAATTTATGGGGAATGTATGGGGATCTTGGAAACCACGATAGATGAAAATCGGTTAAATGGGGAAGTTTTAGATATATGTTAGTAAGCAAACCGTTTATACATGGTTTTATCTTTCAGGTTTTTATAAATTTTGAAAAAACCTGAAACACATTTTCGAAAATCCCATATTTTTTTTGTAAAAATTTTTCTAATCTGTAAAAACTTTTTTTTCTACGTTTGGGGTTTTTAGAATCATCATCATCTTTATGTTTTTTATATGGACGCCATATTGGATTTTTACGCAGCCAAATAGTTCTTTTTATTCTGATTTCAACAATGTATAACATGTTATAATTTAAGAGTTTATAACCTCATTTATTTCAAAAAACAAATATTTTCTCAGTTGGCCTTGATTCCGGCGAACGTAATTTTTTTTGTAAACAATAAAATATTAGTAATTGGCAAAATAAATAAGCTGAACAAATATTTTACAGAAATGGGTTTGGCGAACATAGCTATAACGTTAATACGTTTTACAAGAAAATGTAATGGCCCCCATATGAAAAAGTAATGTTCATGAATCATCAACTTTACTTTTTCATATGGGCGCCATATTGGATTTTTTTGCAGCCAAATAGTGCTTTTTATTCTTATTTTAACAATGTATAACATGTTATAGTTTAGGAGTTTATAACCTCATCCACTTTAAAAAACAAAAATTTTCTCAGTTGGCCTTGATTCCGGCGAATGTCATCTTGCGTCATTATCAAGTTAGCTCGGGTACGTTATTATTTTTTTTTAACTTTGAAAAATGGTTAATTAGTTAAAGAAAAAATTGATATTTTGCAACGTTATTTCCAAAGCAGTAGAAATTTTAATATAGCTGCGCAAACGTATTTCGACAATTTTCCTAAAAGGCAGCATCCTAAACTAACATACTTTCGAAAGCTGGTTACAAATTTGCTTAAATTCGGAAGTTTTAACCTAAGAAGTACGTTGAAGAAAATCGACAACGAGATGCTGCAGTTAACCAACATTTAAAAGAAAATCCAACTTCTTCAGCCAGGGATGTTGATAGAGAATTCCACAAACCTAAGCCAACCATTCATAGGGTAGTTAGGACTATTTAAAAAAATATCGTTATTATGTTAAGAAATATGGACAACATTTTAGTAATATTAGTTTAGCCACTTTTCATTGTTTTTGTTTTTACTTGTTTCAATTAACTTGTTACGTGTAGTTTTGTTGTAAACGGTATTAACGTTAAAGCTATGTTCGCGAACCCATTTCTGTAAAATATCTGTTCAGCTTATCTATTTTGCCAATTACTAATATTTTATTGTTTTGAAATAAATGAGGTTATAAACTCTTTAATAATAACATGTTATACATTGTTGAAATCAGAATAAAAAACACTATTTGGCTGCGTAAAAATCCAATATGGCGTCCATATGAAAAAATAAAGTTGATGATGATTCTAAAAACCTGAAACGTAGAAAATAAAAATTTACTACTCGGTCATATTCTACGAAAAAGTTGCTTTGAAGAAGTTTTTACAGATTAGAAAAATTTTTACTCATAAAAAAAATATGGCCGATTTTCGAAAATGATGTTTAGGTTTTTTCAAAATTTCTCAAAAACCTGAATAAATAAAAGCTTGTAGTAAACGGGATTAGCTTACTAACATAATTGTCCAAAACTTTCCCCATTTAACCGATTTTCTATCTATCGTGGTTTCCGAGATCCCCATACATTCCCCACCAATTTGGGACATAATGTATATCAGACGTTAAAATGTGGAGACGTATTAGAAAAGACCCATGATCTGCTTTTTTACATTAAATGCATTATTTAGAAAAAGCCTACTTTTTAAATTACGCGCCGAGTCCCTTCATAATAAAGCATATTTCATGTGTCAATACTGTCAAGAAGCTCGTCAGCGAGGGTGTCGCTAGACGCAAGTTGTGGTTCATTGAATTAATTTTTGTAATGCAGTGAAAAAAAATCATCATTTCTCAACAGTAGTACTGACAGCAACTATACTTCTTTTTCACATTAACTTGTCTTTTTACCACGAACAAAAAAATAGGCGCAGAGTTGTACAGTTACCTTTTCATATGACTTTTAGGTATAATTACATTAGGGCACGAGATAAGCATATTATTCGATTGCCATAATAAAGATCCTATTCTCAAAACAAAGTTCTCTAAAATTGCTTACCGACGAGCTGTAGAGAATAAGTCCCTATTTCATAGGTAGTTTTACGGCTTCCGCTCGAAAGAATTGGCCTGTACAAATCCTCTCTTTCAGTTTAATATTAATAAATTGCAATGTATTTTTTTAAAACATAATAGCATACTACATTTAAAATAATGTAATCTGTAGATTTGCATAAAAATATAATAATTATTTTATATATACAAACACTAAGCTTCTCGAAACATTTAATATCTTTAGAAAATTATCATCATGAGCTTTTTAATACATTTCAGTCCTCTAAATACTGAAATGCTTGTTAAAAACCAAATAATGTTCCTTATTTTTTCAAAGCTACCACTTTGTTTAATAAATTGTTTCGTGGGAAAAATACGATTTTATGGTTTGCATCCCATTGCACGAAATTCATTTTTTTTTCGTTGTAAAAAATACTGTGGCCCGTCAATTTTAAACAGCTTTAAATATACGAATGCGTTGACAGATCTACATGAAGAGGATATGGACCACCTCATAAGATCAATGACTTGACGTATCAGTATGTATATAGGAATTTGAGGGTCTTTAATACAGTATTGAACTTAATTCTGTTATTGATCATCTGATTTGGTTGACCATTAAAATGTATTAACTATTGTTACCTATACATTAAATTATTAAAATATATTCTTAATTAATAGGTATGTATCTTTCTTTGTCACTCGTCATATATTTTGCTCTATGATTGAGCCAAATAACTGTTTTTTACAAGGTTTCACATAGGGCAAAACCCGGATAGTCGCCCCAGGGGTATAGTTGCCTTGATTGCAATAACTCTAGTTTCGCGAATGACACACATGTTATTTTATTTATCTATAGACTCTGCAAATACAACTAAGATGGCAGTGTTACATGTCTCTGTGCGATTGCATGGGACGGCTAGGTGCGATCAAAGATTTTGCGGGATAAACTTCCTCTTTCTCGGCGGGGCATCGATCCTAAACGTAATTTACATGGATTAGGCAACTATCCCCTATATGGGATAGTTGTCCTAAAATTTAAAGGTCCGCAAAACTTGCTAATACTCGTGAAATACCAAAGATAATGTTTATTCCTTTCAATAATTTGAAGATAATAAACCAAAGTACCTACCCGTTTTACAAATAAAGAATCTTGCTTTTGTGCTAAGAGATACATAGTTATTTTAAAAAGTGAGGCATCTATCCTGGTTTTACCCTAATAGACTACCTATTTTGATATTGAAATAAAGTCTATATGAGATAAGTCAGTACGTTTTTTTTATATTATTATCTTCTATGGCCTTAAGGATTTTAGTCAACATATTTTAAATCTAGTAGGCACACGTCACAAAACTAGGAAAAATTGATTTTCGTAAAATGTCATATTTCTTTTAAAGCATCATTAGGTTTCAACACATAATTTAATGTTTAGTTTTAATTCTCATGGATTATTTAGTTCAACAACGAGTTTTTTTGCGTGAAAACATAAAGAGTAACTTAATAGAACAAGATGAAGTGACAGTACATACCGCTAAGAACTCTAAAAGAGTTCTGCGAGAAGTGTTTAATGGCCAACTCATTTCACTATTTGGGGATTTAAATTGGCTTTTAAGGTCCCCGAACTTAACTGCACCGGACTTTTTTCTGTGGGGCTATTTAAAGTCAAAGGTTTTTGCAACTCGTCCAGAGAACATTCAAAATCTTTAAGTCCGAATTTCTGAAGAGGTCCAGTGAATAGATCAGGTTTTCCTTCATCGTGTCATGAATTATTTCTTGTCAAATCTTGAAAAGTGCATTGAATTTAATGGCACTTACTTAATAGACGTGATTTTTAAAAGTTTGGATAAGTCGTATGTTATAGTAAATCTAATATAGCGAATTGTAATTAAGTGTAATAAAATGTTAGTTTTATTAGGTTTTAACAATTTTACTGAGCAATTAAAATGGGTAGTCTATTACGGGGAACCCTATATAACCAAACTATCGCTCTATAATAAACAGCGAATCTAACAAAAAAAAATTGTTTTTCGTTATTTGCACTTGTTTATTTAAATGTTAATAAAAAATATGATAATAAACAAATAATTTCCAGATGTTTTACTTCAATTTTTTTTTTTGTAATTGATTTTTTAATTAAAAGTCCGCAAAATTATTATTGTGAAAAAATTGTTGTTAAAATAAAAGTTTTAAAAAAATGTTTTGAAATTTTATTGTTGATGATGTTTTCTCCCTAAAAAAATATATAAACCAAAATTCCATTAACAAGTGGAAAATGAGGAGTCCACTTGATGTGATCTTATTCAATGATAAATACATAATATTAAGTTTCAATTAAAAAAAGATAATATTAAGGTGTCTGTTGAATAAAAGCTTAAGTCTGTTATGGGCCTTTTAAAAATCAACTTTTTTTAACACATATTTAAAAAAAAGTATTAGCCTTTTTATAAAAATAAAACGAAGAACTTTATAACACCATCTCTTATCGAACGTTAAAAATTATTCAACAACTAGTTATAACAGAGCCTGCCATGCAATCATACAAGTTTAAAGGGCATTTATATTTAAACTGTTCAAATCACCGTTCCTATTAATAAAAGCTAAATACGATAATTATAATTCATGACTGTGTGTTTTAAAATCCCTGTCAAGATGACTATCAAATAATAAATATAAATTACCGTTTAGTACCGCTGCGAATAAAATATGCATTTACAAGAAATTAAAATCTAATCTTTTTAGAACACTGGGAGCGGTTTGGTCAGACACGCAATCCTAAATGCCATAATTAAGGGTGCACCTCTTAAGAACACAAAAATATAATTATATTTATTAGTTTTACAAAATACGTAAAATGAATTAAAAACCTAGAGAAAAAGCAACGACTATAAACTACACAGGTTGGCTCAGTTTGCCGAATCTGTCTGCCGAGGTCAAACTCGTTGTGACGTCACCACCGGTGCCGGCTAGTGCTGGGGTATCGACACACAACATCGATGTTGACCATCCATATTAACATCAAAACAAACATCGATGACTTGTGAAAATCGGTTGTGAAACATCAATGTTAGAATTTAAAAAATTCCAACTAAAAAATATATAAGTTAAAGTAAAATGAAAAATGATTCAAATTATAATTTCTTCTTTAAAAACGTAAATTTATTTTGTAACAAAAAATAAAAACATGCTGAAAAATAAATAAATAAATCCATTCCGTAACAAAAAAATAAAAACAAGTATTCTTAAACAAAGTATTCTAACATAAATAAAATAAATAAACATAAACAAATAATTCTGTAACAAAGATTATGAAGTAGTTATGGAATTATGATCAAGTGAGAAAAAAAATGCCACTATGCCAAGTCGGTAATTTCCCGAAATTGAACTAATGCCGATACACATGCCGGAAAGATTTGCGGTGTTGCAATTTACACATAATTCATGAAAAAAAAAAAGAATGCTGTTGGATATTAGCTAGAACGATATCTACTTATTTTTAGTTCTAAGCAACTTTAAATAAAATTGAATAGCATCACTCAAAAAGTTAATATTTTATTTTTGGAGCTGAAAAATTAAGTTTTTTTTTAACATCGATAAACATTGCCCATGTTTTAAAAACATCGATAAACATTGCCCAGCATTATTCTGCACTGGTGGTGACGTCACAGCCGCACTTCGCTTCTCCTAAATTCTCCAACGTACGATAAATGGAACTGAGCAGTCCTTTAGTATATAGTCGTTGGGGAAAAAGTACCTGCAGCGGTGCCCAATGATATATTAGTTTTTTGTAATTAAGCAAAATATTTAATTATCATTACCATAATATTAAGACTAAAGCTAAGATACGAATTAGGAACGACCTTTACCCAGCAATCCCATGACAATTATTTTTTGTAAAATTTGCTAAGTAAATTGTCTTTATTTGTTAATTGATACACAACGTTTCGGTTAGTGATGTATCTCCAACCGTTTTTAAGTGATAACTAAAAACTATTCTTAAAAGCTACGACTTTTATACTATCCATTGTTCACCAAAGCTTGACCGATTTTTCACGGTTCAGCAAAGGCTGCCAGATATTCGGAATGTCGACACTAGGTTTGCTAAATACAGTATACAGAAAACGTACCCACACTGAACAATATTTACACCAGAATTCCAATCGCTCTAACTAAACAAAGCAAGGAGTCATACGTACTCTATATAACCGCGCAGTGACCTTATGTAACAGTAAGGAATCCCTGTAAGCCAAAATAGGTTATATAACTAGGGATATTAAGCAGAACGGCTACAGTAAGAGAATTGTTAAGGAAACAATCGACAAATATCAAGATAAGACAAAAAAAAACTCTAAGTTGAACAGAACCAAATATTTATAAATATTCCGTATATTAAAGGCACTTCGAAAAAAAACCGCAGAATAGCGAATAAGTATAATATTAATACAGCATTTAAATACCAAACCACTTTAAGAAGTATTTTTACTAAGACAAGATCGGACAACAATGTTTTTTAAAAAATTACAATTATGTACCAAATTCCCTGTAAATATGGCGAGGTATACATCGGGAAAACAAAAAGATGACTTAAAATTAGAGTTAGAAAACACAAAAAACATACTAAACGAGGTAAAACGCTGAAATCAGGGATTGCCGAACACGAATGGTCAAAACAACACCGCATACAATGGTCGGAAGCAAAAACTATGCATAAAGAAACTGGAAAGAAAAGAAAATTTTAAGAAGCTGTAATAATTGCTGTAAATGTATTTAGCAAGCCTAGTATCGACATTCCAATTATTTGGCCGTGTTGTTGAACCATGAAAAATCGGTTAACCTTCGGTGAACAACGGATAGTATAAAAGTCGTAACATTTAAGAATAGTTTTGGTTATCACTTGAAAACGAAACGTTGTGTATCAATTTACAAATAAAGACAATGGAAGTCCACGATTTTAGTGTTATTGAAACCAAGCATTGTTTAACACTTTCAAAAACGTAAACAACTGTATTGCAAATGTTTTGCCTAAAAATTTATGGTCAAGGCTAGAATTAATTTAATTAAAAAAATAAAATAATTTTGATACTTCCTGTATTATGTTAATTCATATCTTTCTATTCTACATGACAGTACTAACATACCACTATTCTTTAATTTAATTATTAAAGCCTTTGGAATTTATGAAACTTAAAATTAAAAATAATAATTAAATTTTTATTTACGAAATTGTAGAATTATTAAATTTTGGTACTTAAGTTTATTTTTTACTACGTTTTCATGCAGAATTGAAATGAATTTAAGTTCATTTTGGATTTTAAATATGTCTTAAGATTTTGATTTTTGTCAGCTATCAGAACTTTCAATATTGTCCGCGACATTAGGTGTTTAATTATTAACGAAATTATTAACTGTTATTGTTAACAAAGTAATGAAACGGAAAAAAGCGAAATATTATAAACGCCCCAATTTATGAGTTAGCTCGGGTAATAAAAATAATAGTGTGGTTGGATATAATGCGCAGCCCGCAGTTGATTTCAATTCGTAGCGTGTTTTCATGGTATTCAAATGACTAGACGATCCCAGATTTTACCAAATCGACCATGTATTAAGGTGATTTCAGCTACCTGGATTTTTATGCAGTATTGAAAACCTTAAATGAACTCAAGTTCCACATAAAAACGTAGTGAATAATATAAAAAAATTTACACGTGATACCGCTGCTGTGCTGCAATAAATTTAATGTCAAATGGAACAACTTACACTCAATCTCGTGTCAGCTTCTGCAAATGTAGTAAATAGATATGAGACGATCGCTCTTCATTATGTTCGCTTATCTAAAATACCACTTAGCAACTAAATGTCTATTTTAGACTAATTAGAGCTTTTAATAATTAGAGTCAAAAACAAAGCATTTAATTGTATAAGTTTTTAGAAATCTAGTCGATTATGTTGGCCCTAAGAGCTCGTACCTATACGCGTAATTGGCGCTTACCCTAAGTTATAACAATAAATAGTTGTAATAGTTAATTAAAGTAAAAAACTAAAATTTTTTGTAAGAAAAATATTATAAAAACACTAGTTTTTGTTTAGAAAAATGCTATTTAATTTGCCCAAGGTTCAATATTTTTTTTGTGTTTACGCAGCAATTCTTAATTTTTTTTATAAGTGGAAGGGCACGTCCTGGTTTAACTAGAAGTTTAATAAATCCAGGCACCAAAGATGGTATAATAAGCTTTTTTATATTTTTAAAATATGTAAATAATTTATTTACAAATTATTGTTTATAAATTGTTTTTTAAATCTTAAATACAATTAATTTTTGCTGTAAGTGATACATGAAATAAATATTATATTTTACACAATATAAAAAACTTTTGGTCAATTTTTAAGGTACTTATAAAACAGTCTTTGGATCCAGGTTTAAAATTAAAAAAGTATATAATTTTATTATTATACCATTAATATTAGTTGCTTAAATTTTAGTGACCATATTAATTTTCATATAAAAATTAATTATTTTTTAGTGAATTAAAAAATGCTAAAATATTCATAATAATAAAAAAAAAATGCGGTTTAGACTATACAATCCATTTTAGATGGTTAAATTAAAATTAACTTAACCTATTGTTGTAAATGCCTAATCGTAAAATTAAAGTAATTTTTAATTAAAACTACTAACCTTAACTCTGCGTTCGCACTATTATAGGGTTCTTTTGAGACCTTTATACAAGCTGACAAGGGTTTTTTTATTTATAAAAACTAATCAAATTTTACTATCTATTCAAAACTACACCCTTAAAAATAATTTATGGTAAACGTTTTTATAAAAATATCGATTCTTAAAAAACGTCCTGAGATGAATATTAAACGGCAATTATGTTTTTTACATAGCTTTAGATAAAATGAAACCCTTTAGTCATAAGAAAAGTTCGGGATCTAAAAAAAAAAGTAAAAAAAAAATGAAAAACAAAAAGGGGGTATTTTCATTTTTAGCGTATAGAACATCTATGTCATATTATAATAAGTTTATATAACAAGGTACAAATATTGTTTTTAATGTTTGTAAAATTAGATCCTAGAACTGTGTCAAAAAATAATCAATTGCGATAGTTTTTAACTATGCATGAGAATTTTTTAGTTTTTTTGGGGTTTAAATTCTCTGTATTTTTAATCATTTCCCACTATTTATTTACATGTGGGGAAGCGACGGACATTTTATCATTACATATTATTAAATGCTGATTTTAAATAAAAAATTACTTAAAATGTAAAAAAAAATTTTAAAATTTTAACCAAAAAAGAAAATTAAAGTAACATTAAAAAGGCGTGCTATTGTATAAATCTTTAAGAAAATGAGTATCGTTATTTTTTATATATATTTTTTTAAATTACAAATAAAAACATAAAAGCCTACTAATCAACTAAATTCAAAAAATACATAAAAAAAATATACTTTTGTAACGAAAATAAGAAGATTATGCCTAAGTAAGTACATCCCATTTTACCAGTAAAATTAAACAAAGTGAATTTAAATTAAAAAAGAATGAATAAATTAATAATAATTCCATCGTTCCTAAAGAACGTGAGTATCATATATTAAAAATTTTTCCCTAAAAGATTGATTTTTAATTAAGGAGGAAAAACAAAAGACAAAATTGGGCATATCATCTTTAAATTTAAAAACTTTGATTTAATTTTTTGTAATAATTATAATTCATTATAAACTAATTACTCTGGGGCTAATTAAAAAAAGGATTCTTGGGAAAAGGAATTATGGTTTTAATAATAAAACATTGCATTGCAGTTTCGTTAAGTTAAAAAAAATTTTACACTTTAAAAATATTACAATCAGTAATTTTGGGACTTGCTGACAATAATAAATTTTTAAGGGGAAATTGCAAAATAGTTTATTGCTCTTACTTTAATTTAGTTTATCCTCTCTTTTAAATTTAAATTTTTTTTTTTATTTTATAGGGAACTTAAGAACTGTCTGTATAAATTTTAAATTGCAAAATTACCTATTATTTTTAATGGAGGACGTTTAGTTTGATAAAAAAAGGTTTAAAAAATTTTTTTTCCCTTTAATTGGAAGGTTTTTTGTCAGAAATTTTAAATTTTTTTATCTTCCTTATAAGTCAATTTAAATTTGGTTGTTTTATAAAAGTAAATTGTAACTTTTTCTAAATATCCCCTTTAAAATTTTATTGTAGTATTTATAAATTTTAAATAAACATTTAAGAATTGTTTTGATGGTTGTTAGTTTTAAAATATAAAGGGATTTTTACTTTTAAATTTTTTGTTTAAACTTTAAAAACGGTAAATAAAAAATGGTTTTATAATATTCAATATTATATAATTTAACTGGGTATCCTTAAACTCCGAAAATTTAAATTATACTTTTTAAATTTTTTAAATTAAGGGTTTTATAATTATCATAATAATGTAATTTATTATTTGTTTCTATTTATAGACATGTTTTTAACATATTTTAAATTTTAAGTCCATTTTTAATAGTTTTTAAACGGTCAGAGATTTATTTAAATAATATTTAATAATGGTTATAATTTATATTCTTTTTTTTTTATATTCTAATATTATAAGAAATACTTCCACAAATTGGTACTGCTTTGTATAACATTGAGATCATGTTATCAGGACTTTCATACAATAATTTTAAAAGGTACATTTATGCTCTTGGTAAATATTTAGATATATTTAGCACTTTTGTTTTTGAATAAATGTTTCCCTTACGTTTTTATTTTGAATTTCATTTATAGCCCCGGGGGTTCGGCCGTGGGGAAGAATAATGCTAATATATTTGGAACCCAGCAGGACGCGGATCGGGTCATAAAAAAAAATAAAAAAACAAAATTTTTTTTTATAAATTTTAAATGAGTAATTTTCCTACAGAAATAACAAGTCTATTCCCACGATATAGGATAAAGGAACTGTCAAAGGGTTTAAATATTTCAATATACAAATAAAAAAAATATAAATAATTTTTCCCCCAGTTAAAAAGTTAAAAAAAAATTTGACAACATCCTGGTGCCTAAGAAATGTTTAATATTGTACCACGGGAACAATATTTTTGTTTTAAATCAATATGCCGATATGTTTTAAATTTCCACAAACGTAGTAAATGCCCAAAAAGTTTTTTAAAAAAGGGGGATGGTGCAACCGAGAAATTTTATTCTTTAAGCAATATTTATGTTTCCTTGAATTGGAAAGTCTGTATACAAACGTACCAGTATGAGAATCGTTAAACATTATCCGAAAGCTTAAGAAGAAAACCCCCCAGCAGAAGGCCCCATCTGCTAATGGATGAGGATTTTTGGAGCTTTGCCTCCGTAGTTCCACTTTCAGGAAAAGATGAGATACGGGAAGATAATGGAAATCCCATGGGTTCATCGTTCCCCCAGTGGTGCAAATGTTTTTTGGAAGGGTTTGAGGAACACGAATTAAAACATACTAATAAAACCCAAAAAATTTTGGGTAAAAATATTGACGATACTTTTATTGTATTGACAGGCAATAACAAATAACTTAAAGGTTTCTTAAAACATCTAAATTTCCTCCGACATTGTATCAAATTGGAGAAGGAGCAAAACTCGGCACTTTCTTTTCTTGACGATCTAGACAAACGAAATAATGGACATATACAAACCTCGGTATACAGAAAACCTACCCATAGTGGACAATATTTACACCAGAATTCTAATCACTCCAACGAAAGAAACAGGGGTCATGGACTCTATATAACAGTGCAGAACCCTATGTAACAGTAAGGAATTCTTGAAAGGGGAAGAAAAACAAAAAGGGTTTTTGCAGAACTTAAAAAAAGATTAAAGGGAAAAAATAAAAAAACTTAAACCCCCTTGGCAAAAATTAAAAAAAAAAAAAACGTTAAAATATCTTCACTAGATAATTGTTCGATCTAACCAGTTAAGCACTTTAGAAACTAAACTGAATAAATAAAAGGACGGTTGTACCCCTGAAGTAAAACAATCCTCCTTTTTTATGTCAAACGGGTCTTTTTTAAATTAGTCAGGTAATACCTTTATAATAAAAGATTAAATTTGAACAAAGGCTTTTTTAGTTTAAAAATTGAGTTCCAAAATACTTTTTAACAAAAATGTTAATTCTAAGAACAAGTAAAACCCAAAAATTTTAAATACCTAAACGGGTTCTCTGGTACCAGGTCACGTTTTGGGTTAAAGGCGTTGACTCTGTTTGACTTAAAAAAAATAATTTTGTATGATTTATTTAAAGACAGCTAACTTTCTTTTTATATGAAACGTGTTTATTATTTACCCTTCTGGGGTTGGTCCATATGGAGCTTTTGGCCAAAAATTTTCTTTTTTAAAATTTTAACGACAAACGGCACGGGTTAACGTCTTTAATCGATCTCAAATTTCGGCTATCTCAATATCTGGAAAGGGGGAAATGTTTTTGGGGGGCCAGGCGAACAAAATTCCGACATCGATTTTTTGCGGTCACCCCAGTCCACACGTTGGACGAGTAGCATTGGGGTCAACATTAATGCCAACGTGTAGGGCCAGCCTAAAAGTAAAAGGAATCAATTAAAAATATTTTTTGTATATAAAAATAAATTTCTATAATTCCTTTTGGTAGTGTTGTTGTTCATCTTTTTCAACTATGATATTTTACTGGTATCACTTTGTTTTCTTTTACATTTATTGTAAATTAAAAAAAATAATAAAATAAAAAGGTTTTAATACGTAATTGATAATGTCTGTACTATTTGAAACGCATAAAAAACTGTCAAATTATTGGCCCCTATTTTCAACAAAAACGTCAACTATTATTACTCACCAATACCTTTAATTATTTTCGAGCAAAATCGCCGCGTCCGCCCAACCGCCCATAACTTTTAGTTAATCCTACCGTCAGCATCGGCCCTTGATATTAAATTAATGACTGCCTCTTTATTGGGCGTTTTGGCTTCCCTGGCGTTGCACATGTCCCGAATAAGGTGCACACCGTACACTTTTTTTTTGTAAATTGGGGTTTATTCCTTTTTCCCCTATACCCCTTGAACTACGACGCTAAAGTTACTTTTTGGCTTTATATATGGTTAAGTTTCGTTATAAATTTGAAGGTTGAAGTTCAAACTACGGGACCAAATTTTTTACGAAATTTACATAAATGGGAAAATTCGTTTTTTTAAACTTTTAAATTAGGGAGTTTATTTTTTAAAATAAAAAGTCTAAAAATGGTAATACAACAAATTTTTTTAAATCACAAAATAATTTTGAACACCCCTTTTCCGTACATATTGTCTCCAAGTCAATAACTGGGAAAAATGATTTAAAATTTCTAAAAGTGGTAGTCCGTATAAAGCTTTACATATTTATTAAAACATAAAATTTTAAAGGAATTAAAAACATTAAAAACAATTAAAAAAAACAAAATTTATTTAACTTCTTTAAAATTTTTTGAAAGAAAAAAAGTTTTCTTTTATCTACTAAAACTTTTAACTAAACTTTGCAAAACCTTCTTTTTACACTCTGCTTAACGAATCCAACGTAGAGAGAACAACATCAATTGATGATTATTTATTATGTCAAAACAAAATTTGTTAAAATTGACATAACCCAAACCCCTTCCCCCAAATCACATCAATGTATTTGACTGATTATCGGTGAATTTCCTTACTGAAATATTTAATACTTTAGTCGAACCTATAGCCACTCACACAATCACTAGACTTAGGTCTGACATACCCCAAACATTTAGCTACTCTTTTTCCCCAACACCCGTCCAACCATCGAAAGTCTGTTTACGGATTGTGAAACCGTTTGATTGAAAATTTTGTAACACAACCACTTAAACGATTACAATCCAATACCCTTTGACCCAAACAACTAAACTTTTTCCTACTTACTGGTTGTGAACCGTTTGATCATGAATTCCGTCCCACGGCCAGCTTAGCGATCACCCTCCAACTCCAAAAATTAAATACCCCATCCTCCACCCCATCATGTGCTCACCACTAAATAGACGTACACACACGAACATTAGGCAGAATTCGCATCACACTATTTCGCAATTCTTTAGCAGGGAAAAGTCAGATGTCAGGCTTTGGTACCTAGTGATTATGGAGGGGGCGGGGTCAACTATTGGGGTCGAAGGTTTCATAACCAGTAAGCAGGGAATAGTCATGTGACAGGTTTGGTATGGGGTGGAGTTATGGAAAGGGAATAAAGGGGTTCAATCGTAGGTGTCGAAAGATATTGGGCAGTGATCGTTTAGATCGCTTTGTAACGGAATTCACGATCAAACGGTTTTATAACCTGTAAACAGGAAGAAGTCACATTCAGGTTTTGATCGGTTTTTGGAAGGGTGAGAGAGAAGTAGTTGCATGTTTGGGAAATGTCAGGTCTAAGTCTAGTGTGAGGGGCTATAGGTTCAACTAGAATTCTTCAACTATGGTGAAACAATATGCCAACTTTCGTTGAAATGCATTTAATAGTTTTTGCACTATAATTTAAAAAAAATTGACAATTTTGCAAATTTGGTAGAGTCCGGAGTATTGAACCTAGACATTTTTTCTATTTCACATATACTACAGGTCATAGGCTTTTATCCGTTTTTTTTTTTTTTAATATACCTATTTGGGCGCCCTTAGGAATATTTTAAAATTATGAACTATAATAGTTTAAACAATTTTTGTTTAAACAAATAAATAAGACATATATTTTTTGCTCTAAAATTATTCTATTAGTAAAATAGGAATAAAAATAAGATAATAATTTCATATTAACTTTGTACAAGTAGGTGATCTTTATTATTGTTTTTAAATTTGCCTTAAACGCCGGTCAACTTGGACAGCCTGTATTTTGATAACCAATCGACCGATTGACCATCTCAATATATTTAAAAAAGCATCCTTACGAGTATTTTTAAAACACATTTTTAATAAAAAAAATTTATTAAAAAGTGGGGCAAAAAATTTTTCTTTAAATTTAAATAATTGCTAGGGATGCCCAAAGAATTCGATTTTAAATTTTAAAAAATATATATATATATATATATATATATATATATATATATATATATATATATATATATATATATATATATATATATATATATATATATATAATATAAATATATATATATATATATATAATATATATATATATATATATATATATATATATATATATATATATATATATATATATTATATATATATATATATATATATATGTATTTTAAAGCTTGATGTTTAATTAATATATAATTGTAATTAATAATATGTGAATTAAAATCAAATATTCAGTATTGTAAACTCTACTCAATTAGCAAAATTGTCAATTTTTTTCAAATGAAATTGGACTGCAAAATTATTCTGCATAAACTATTAAACTAAATTTAACGTGATTTACCAAAAAATGATTTTTTGTTAAATTACATTTTGTATATTTAACAAGTGTTCCGCACCTTTCTAATAGGAAGCCAATCTTCGATTTCTATGATATACATTTTTTTAAAGGATTTTCAGTATAAACATGTCTGCCACTTCGTACATCCTACCAAAAACAAATAAGGCTTGGATTATGATGTCAGAGTTATTTGCATAAAAAGATGCGAAAGTTTACTTTTAGGTGTGTGGTGGTTTTTAAATGGCCGAGGTGAAACCGAGTCCATTCAAATTTAATTAATACCACATTATGCAAACTTCCCGATAACTCAGTATAATCACATTTATATGGTCAATAATATTTATTATATCGACTAACCAAATATACTTCTAAACTATGTTAATCGCAATTTTGAATACTAGTAGATTGTAACCAATTTTTCTCAAAATATTAAAAACAACACCAGTTTGTAGTTGTTATCCCACTTGTATTTTACAATTAAACTATTTAATCGGTTTTAAGTAATAATATTACATATTGAAAATTAGTTCAATTGCAAGCATAATATAAACAGTCCACAACCAAATTGAGAGAATTCAAATTCAAAATTATTCTCGAAAGTAATAAAAATCAAATAGTGCATTAGTATTTAGCTAAAGTGACTATCGATAAAATGTTATAATAAAAGTTTTTAAAATTTGTGTAATTTATATATATAAATATTTAATATATATATATATATATATATATATATATATATATATATATATATATATATATATATATATATATATATATATATATATATATATATATTTATATATATATATATATATATATATATATATATATATATATATATATATATATATATATATATATATATATACAACAAAGGTAAAAAATTTTGGGTACGGCCCCAAGGCTAATTAATAAAACCCAAACGAAAATATTTATTTTTTCCCCGGGTCTACATTATTTAGAAGTTGGTTCTAAATAATGTAGCCTGGGAAGAAAAAAATATTTTCGAAAGCTTTAAATAAGAAGTGTTTCCAAAAGCCCTCTCCTGGAATACCCAAAAAATATTTTTCCTGTACCTTTGTTGTTTCTGGTCGGCCAAGACTTTCCTCCTTATTTGTATATATATATATATATATATATATATATATATATATATATATATATATATATATATATATATATATTTATAAGGGTGAGAGGGGAAAAAATGAAGACCCAATTAATTTTTTAATTTTGAATCGAAAACCAAGAATACTTTTTTTGCAAATTTTCCTTTGTTTCCAAGATATTTCACTATAAAGTTTTGACAAAAAAAAATTAAATCACATTGTGGGTGTCGCTAATCTTAGTTGGCGCTTTCAAACTATTACGTTATATGTAATTAAGTTCGACCGTTGTCAAAAGTTAGACCCTTTGGTTTACGTGCTTAATAATTATTATGTTATACCATACACATAAGCAATATCAAATATCACCGTATTCTTCGTTAGTGAACTCCATTTTCTTGTGAATTTTTTAATAACATATTGACAAGTTTCAAACTTCATTCCATATACCGTAATAGTTTGAAAGAGCCAACTAAGCTTAGCGACACCCAAAATGTGATAAAAATTATTTTTTGGCAAAACTTTATAGTGAAATATCTTGGAAACGAAGGCAAATTTGCAAAAAAAAATATTCTTTGTTTTAAATTTAGATTTAAAAATTAATTTGGGGCTTCATTTTTCGCCTCTACCTACCAATTACCCTGTATATATACAGAAAGTATGCGACATATGGATTATTTTTATTACGACGTTTAAAAAAAATCGATTTCGCAGATCAACTCAGCATCACTTATGGCCGAGTGATGATCGCGTTATTAAATTTAGCAATGGACTTAGCAATTGTTAAAAGTTAACAACGGTTTAGAATGTTTAACAAAAGGTCATTTTCAGTTTTATTCAATGATTTTAGTAGGCAACCTGTCAAAATCTGACATTTTGTTAAACATTCTAAACCGTTATTAACTTTTAACAATTGCTAAGTCCCTTGCTAAATTTAACAACGCGTTCATCACTCGGCCGATAAAACCTCAGAAACACTTGAACGATCCCGATTATCGTTTGTTATTTGGCAGTTAATTTGAATTTTGTTAGATCTGTTGACCAAAAGTCCCCTTATTTGTTAAAATATCGAAAAATTTTATAAGAATAAGTTGTTCAGAATTTAGTTTTATAGCTATGTGTAAAATTTTAAGTCATTTGGATAAAAAAATAAATTTGGACATTTTTTTCCATAAAAATATTTTTGTTTAAAAAATTTTTCATAACCAATTGAAAACAGGTTTTCCAGACCTAAACTAATGTTTTGGCACAATTTTTTTTTTACTTTAGTAAGTTAGTCCTTTTTTTCGAAGCAAATTTAAAAACATGGTATTTTTCGGAAACCAGAGTTGTCGCATAGGCATTTTTTAAATACCGTTACTCGGAATTTCAAATATTAATTTTTACCGTTTAAACGATTCAATGTAATAATTAAAATACCTTCAAATAAATAATTATTTCATCATTTACATGTCCTAAAAAAAAAGAAAAGTAAATAAATCAGACCCATCATTTTATTTCATTACAGAATTTATTCAATATAAAAGCTTGTGGCGAAATTCACCCTTTTTTATTAAAAAACAGATATATTTTTTTTAAATCACTTATGTCAAGATCAAATTACACATTGTATTCTTGTTTATCTATATAGGTAAATCTTGCGACGAACTTTTATATCATATAGATTGTGTAATGTACTAAATTCATTGGGTTGATTTAATTTAAAGATAATTTTTTTCTTTTTTAAAAAAGTAAATAGAAGCTTGTTTGTATTTTTTTTTAATTACTATTAGGTTATTTTATTTTTTATTTTTAGAAAACCTATTTATCTGATACCCATATCATGAGAGTGCATAAAAAATAACTAGTCCGCCATCTTGGGCGATCCACCATATTGGATGTAGAATGACGTGACTCAGCCATGCATTGTCATCCAAAATAAACGTGTATGCAAAATAGGCAACAAACATTAAACATTGCAGGTTAAAAAAAGCTTGTAGAATACATTTTAATTTAAGTCATGAAAAATGCATTACCAAGCACATAAGCACACTGATAAAAGTCGTATATACATACTTAAGCATTTGGTATCAAGCATTTTCAAGAATAATTTCGAATTTAAATGACTTTAATTTTCTAGAGGATTTGACTTCTAATATGTTTGCAAAGGAAAAGGCCTTTCAATATTCAAAACTATTAGGTACTGTAAAACCATCACATTTAACTATAAAACCAGACGGCAAAAATGCTGCAAAATAATTACTAAAAAGCCTTTTGATTGGATCATTCTTTTTTAAATATTAAATATAGTGCATAAGGCAGCGATTATTAAAATAAATTTACACCGTATAAATAAAATTTAAACACAATGTGCACTCGTATGAGCTGTGTAATCTAAATTACTACAGCTTAAAAGTTTGCCCAAAAATAGCAATTTCCAGTTTAACTAGTTTAATTGCAAGTACACTGCCCCTAAGTTTCTCAAATTTGTAAATTTCAAAGCGAAATAAGATATTATGTATTATGCCATTAAAAAAATGCAATTTATCTGATACCTAACACATTTTTATTGCTCCAAACTGTCGTGGTGACATTTTACTTGATATACTTGCTAATTGAAAGCTAACACAAGTCGACATAATTTTTGTAGCATCGATGAGAATGCTTATTTTGCGTTTCATTTAGGAAGTTATTAAAATACTTTTTCCCAGAAATGGCCTAGCACGTCCCATTTTTAAGTACCTGTTTCTGTTTTATATAATGCGATCTTTGAAATCATTTTACCTGCCTTAGGAGCGAAAAGTACAACAAGACCGCAAAGGGGTTATTTTCAGAGTATTGTACAAACCTTTAAGAGTTTTATTGTTTTTTGCAGTTAAGTTGGTTTTTGTCTCGTTTACAGTACAGTCAAGTGTTTAAGTCGATTTTAATATAAAATAACAAGTTCGAGTCGTCGATGTTGCAAAAATCCAGCCTATAAGATGTGTTTTATTTGTTGACGATTTATTAAAAAGTCCCAAGCTAGATCTATATCTGAGGAAGTTAAAAAAGCCCATTTTTTATATTTTAAGTGTCAAATTGGGAATCAAGATAAAAGTTGGGCTCCTCATGTTTGTTGTGTGAGTTGTCACATAAATTTAGTGCAGTGGATGTATCGGAAGAAAAATTCTATGCCGTTTGCTCTTCCTATGGTGTGGAGAGAACCTACTGACCATGTAAGTAATTGTCACTTTTGCATCACTAAAAAAAAGAGATTCCAATAAAGCATAGGCCAGTTCCTCATTGCCAGGAACTACCGGTACCGATAACGCCTTTAATTAAACCTGCGTATTTTCACAACTTCCTGAGAACGCCAGTTGTGACCCAACATTTTTATCAACTACCAGTGAAACTCCCTTAATAACTCAAAATGAATTAAATGACTTGGTACGTGACCTAGAATTGTCAAAACAAAAATCGGAACTTCTTGGTTCCAGACTTCTTTATCCAACAGTGAAACTTGTTGGATAAAAAAGCAAGTGTTTCACTTTACCGAAAACGAAATGTAACATTATCAAGTTTTTTTTTAATGGAAAGGTCGCTATGTGTCTGTTTTAATATTGATGGTTTAATGAATGAGCGTAATATGGAACATGTTCCTAGCGAGTGGCTTTATTCATAGATTCGTCGAAATACAGGCTAAAAGATTCCCCATAAGGGGAAAAAAAAAACCCCTTTACTTTAGCCCATTTAGTGACAATAAAAAAACCAAAAAACTTAGCAATTTATAAAATTTGGAAAAGAACAGTAAGGGGAAAATCTGTGAAGTTTAAAAAAGCATAGGTATCGGTTAAGACTTAAAGGGGGGTTTTTCAAAGTTTTTGGTTTTTTTTTTAAGGGAAACCCCCAAGGGGGAAAAATTTTTCCCCCCCCAATTTTAAAAGGGTTTGGGGCAAAAAAAATTTTTCAAGGCAAAAAAATTTTTTTACCGCAGATAAAGGGAACCCCCCTAGATGATCTCCGTTTTCAAGAACAATTAAATGAAAAGGAAAATTTGGGGTTTTTGGGCGGGTTTGTAGGGGGAGTGAAAGGATTTCTGGGCAACAAGAAAGTAAAAAAACTATAAAAGCCTATAGATGAACTGTTAAAAAACCACATTACTAGGGGGCCGCATGTCTCAAAAAAATTTTTTTTTTTTCCCCAAATTTAAAAATTTTTTTTCCCGGGAAAAATTTTGGGAGAAAAAAACGAACAAAAAAAAAAGGTTTCCCCCAGGAAAATCAGGAAGATGAAACAAGTTTTTAAAGGGTGCTAAAACCCCCTCTATATTGGGGACTACTTTTGGGTTTTTTAAAAAAAAGGGAAAGATGCTACAAAAACAAAAAAAAAAAGGAACGATTTTGTCCTTTATCAAATCCTTCAAATATTTTTTATTTTCATAAAACCCCAACCCCCGGGGCAAGATTTTTTTTTGTGTTTAAGTAAAAAAATATTAGATTGAAAAAATTTTTTCTCTTTTTTTTTCCTTTTTAACAAAAAAAATGTATGTTACAGAAATTTTTTTAAAATTTTTTCCCTTTTGGGACTTTCCCAAAAAATTCCAACAAACCTATTTTTATTTAAAGTTATTTTTAAAAATTTAAATTTGTTGGGCTTGTAAAATTTTTTAATTTAAAATTATTAAAAAAAGAACTGTTTTAAAATTTTTTTTTTATAAATTTTTTATAAAAAAAAGTTAGCTTTTCCCCAAAAATCATATAATTTAATGAAAAATTTTTAATCAAATCCCCATAAAAGTACCTTTTCGGGCCCCCAATAAATAAAAATTATTTAATAGCCGTTTAAGGGTATTTTTTATTAATAAATTAAATTTAGGCCCAAATATCACAAAAACCCGGGGTTTTAACCCTTTTTTAAAAACATTAAAAAATTTTGGTGGTTTAAAAAAAAAAAAAAACATCCAAAAAAAAAAGAAAAATTAAAAATTTAAAACCCTAAAAATAAGGTATTTTTATTTTCAAAAAATCAAAAAACCATAAATTTCCAAGGGAAATAGGTAATTTTATAATCCCAAAAAAAAAAAATAAAAGACCCGTCCAAATATTTCAGGTATGAAAAAATGAAAACGGAGCAATTTAAAGGGGCGCAAAAACTCTGACGTCACATCGCAATAAATACAGATTGTTTACGTATCGATTTTTCTGTTTTCATAACTATTTTTTGTTTTATTTTTCGTGGCTAAAAAAAGTTTTTTATTCATTATGCTAATGAAGGATTTGGAAAACTTCCCCAAACAATTTACCCCCTGTGAAAGTTTATGTGATGGGTTACATTAAAAATGAAACGTTTTATTCAGAGAAAAGATGGGATTTAAGTATTTATTTTATGTGGTAAATAAAAAAAAACATCTTTTTTCAATACTTGATTTTAAACCAAATTTAAAAAAAATATTATGTAGGTATTTATGTATTTGTTAAATATAACCCCATTTTAACTACATTAAAGGGGTTCCACTACAAAAAAAAAAAAAAAATTTTATTTTGGCATATCACACTTGTGCAAACACGCTTACGCTCATAATCCCCCGAGGCCCCAAAATTTTTTTTGGTGTACTCACAGATGTGCCGGAAAAGGGGGACAAAAAACTATTTATTTTGTGAATCGTACTATTACTGATTTAAACAGCTGAAAAGTTTTTGATATTAACAGAACTTAAATTTTTCGACTGAGCCAGGTTTAAAAAATGCCGTAATAAAATTCAACACGCTTTAAAAAGGGAAATTAGAAAACACGAATAAGCTTTTTTGTTTATACGCGCTACGACGTCAACAAAACAGTGACCTTCGAAAGTTGTTTTGGGCGCAATTCCCTGGCGTTTGAATTTTAAAGGACAGTTTTTGCTTAAAAAAATATTTTTTAATTTTTTTTTTTTTATATATGATTTATATGCATATATGCTTTATTTATATTTTTTTAAAAAGTGAAAGACCCAATTATAACTAACTGGTCATTAATTGGGGATTAATAATCTTAATAGCACCTTTAAAAATTTTACTTTTTTTTTTAATTTTCTAAAACTAAGTTTTTTTAAGTTGTCACTTTTCTTTGGGGTGACGATTTATAGTATATTGTATTTTAAGCTTTTTTTAAACTTCCCTTTAGACTTATTTTTTATAGTATTTTAAAATAATAAAATTTTATTTAAAATATTATAAAATTATAAAATTTAAAATATTAATTAAATTAAATTAATAAATCACTTTTATTTTGTTATAAATTTTTTAAA